>PVJX010005436.1:0-85501 GCA_004027295.1 Dolichotis patagonum
GGGGATTTAGCTCAGTGGCTTAAGCGCCTGCTTGGCAAGTGTGAGGTCGTGAGTTCGATCCCTGGTACCCAAAAAAAAAAAAAAAAGTAGTAAATCTAAATTCCAAAATCTGATTCCAAAATCAGACTGATTTGTATCTCTGGCTTATAACTTTTAAATGGCTTAAGAGATAGTCTGGTAACTAAAGAATATATTTCTCATTATAGAATGCTACTTTTTGAAGAAAAAAAAACATAGTTCAAAGAAAGTAGATTATCCTAAAAACACTTTAATTAAATTCCAAGCATTATCAAACAAGGGGTTAGTTGTGGTTATATTTTTAACTCTTATTGAGGAAATAAAATCACCTTTTGAGAGTTAATATTTTTATAAATAACATGAAAAATAGATTGTAAGAACACAATAATATTTACTGGCAGATTCTAAGCAATGGCTAATAATGTCATTATGTGCAATAATTTTACCATGGGCAGAATAAATAATATAACATTAAAATTTTTAAATATTGAAAATGAACAATTAAATACATACAGATAAAAATGCAGAGTCTAATGTTTGGATAATATTATTCCCTCAGTTCCACTTAAAGAAATACTTTATTTAGGAACAGGTTATGTTTACAAAATACAAGTTTCTAGTGTGTTGGCTTTTTGGAATTAAATGAGTATAAGTCTTTTTTTTAAAACTTCCAATTATAAAAGCGAATATGAGTATTTAACTACTTAGTCTAAAATTGAAATCAGTGGATTATTTCTTCTTATAAATCATTTTGAGGGCTTAATTTGTTTAATGCTCTAATTGATGTAAAACTGGTGGCCAGTGTCTGGTGAGAAATCTATCGTTTTTTTAATTCTAAGAATTAAATATCAGAGGTAAAACCACAACATGTGTTTCAGGCAAAACTATGGAAGATGTCATAGTCAATCTTAGTAACTTTTCTAAAAAGAAACTCATGTCCCTAGAAATGACCTGAAATCAAATCACACAGCTGTATTTCAGAAGGTGCTATCTATTTTATTATAGACTCTTCTGTAACCTATCTGTGCTATTGACCCTCTGTCCTCACTGCCTTCGATGGTTGCATGGTATCCACTACCTTTGCTTAATAAACATTGGTGCATCTATTGCAAACCTCCATACATTAATTCTTTTATGAGCATTTCTCAGCATCTTTGGCAAAACTGAGGATACCTTGTCTACAATACCTTAATACTTTCTACAAAAGTGTTCTAAGATATTTTGATAATAGTGTGTATGGTTTAGTCTATCTTATTATTTCATGTTATTAATAATTAGTGTAACTTAGATCTATGATAGTTAAGATATGTGACTGAAAATTTTATGGTCATTATCTCATTCAATCTCAAAATAGATCCATAATACTACTAATGATGTGATTTGCATACAGAAAACAAATATATACAATAGAAAGCAAGGATGTTTAGGGTATATCTGATTGCATAGTCTTTACTGGCAATGCAGTGGTATGCTGGAAAATTGTTGAGCAAAAAAAGCAAAAGAAAAAATAATGTCCTGTGACATTTTGCTTTTATTTATTTATCACTCTCATACTACCATCATGACTGATTTCCCACTGCCAGTTGAAGGTCCTGGAAGATGATGTCATAAGTGATGGTCCACAGGAGCTGTGATAAGGCTGCACGGGCTGTCTCCAGCACCCCGGGACTTTATTACTAAAATTTTGTTTGCTTCTGTCTTATGTTTGTAACTCTCTCTTCCTCTCCTATTATGCCAGGAGCCAGGTAGATACTCAAAAAACTTAGAAAGAAATGAAGAGATCCTTTTACACCTCTAAATTCACTAGATTGTGATTAAGATTGAGACACTTGGTGAGTTATTTCCTGTATTTTTACATTTCTTCATCTCTGAAAAGGAAAAGGATTGCTCGTGATCATTTCTTAGTATAATCAAATAGCATTTTAAAATTAAATAAGAATAATATTTACTCTTAGTGATAACTTTTTAATATTAAAGAATTTTTTCTTCAAATTTTATGACTTCTTAGAAAATTATTAGACTTCTGCAATTAATATCATATAATATGATATTAACTAGTAATATCCTCTTATTAGATGAAATTTACCTATTACCGCTCAACTTCCTTTAGATTATGAACATTTTACCAATATAAGTGAATACAATAAATATGTTACATCTTTATTATCATTTTAATATCACAATGGAAAAGTTTTCTCTAATATCTAAATAATTTAATAAACATAAGTACTTATAACAATGCCTCCTATAGACCACTCTCTTACATTAAGGAACTAATATTTTAAATATCAGTATAAGTTCTTTATTTACAAGGGCTATAAATTGAACATGAAATGAAATTTGATGTAAATGTGTGATGCTGTTTAAAAAATTAATTGTTCATTAAGGCATTTAACCATTTACTCCATCCAAGATTAAATGACATAATAGTTTTTCACTACATCACAAATGTCAACATACTTTCCACTTTCCCATTCTTCTACACACAGCTCACTGTAACCTGTGAAGACAAAGAACTGTAACCAATGCAAGACGCTATGCATCTGTAATCTGAACACTCTTGGAGGCTGAGGCAGTAGGATCAAAATTTTCAGCCTATTCTGGGTAACACTGAGCCCAGTCTGGGGAAACAAACAAAGATTGGGTTATAGCTCTGTTTGAAGGCCCTGGGCTCATTCCCCAGAAAAAAATCTCTCTGGAATTCTTAATCAGTAATTAAACTAAACCCAAGACAGTGGTTTGGGTTTTGAATTAATATCAATTCAATAGAATCATCTAGTATTTTGAGCAAAGTTGTTGCATTTAATTTAACTGAATTCAATGCTTTTGGCCTGGCTGCAGTATAAATTGGAGTGACAATTTATGATGTGACCAGGTTACTGACATAAGGAATCAACCACAGTAGAATAATGGACAAAATGACTGCTAACTCTCCCCTTTGACTAAGCCATAGGATCCCATGGTATGACACTATAATTACATGGAAAGTAATTGTCATATATTTGCCAAGAAATTACATGGTTGACAGTGCTCTCTAAAAATTACTCTGCATTTCTAGTGCCAACAGCTATGTTAGCAGAAAATGAAATTAGAAACAACCACAGGAGGTGTTTTCTCCCCATTTAGAAAACTATTTCATTAAAGAAGTAAAATTTAATTTACAAGTAAATATTATAAAACTAAAAATAAAATAGGATGACTTAGAAATGTTCCTAAGAATTATTGTTATTTGGTATAATGTTAGCTTAATGGAATAAACAAAGTCATTTACTACTTCTCAAGCTAATTATATTTCCTAGTTTGCAAGTGCAGGTACTATGAAGCCATCTTCCCAGTTTATTCCTTACAAACAAATGAATGTCAGATTCCAACAGGCCAAGGGAGGCATGGCTGTATTTTTAGAGCTTAAAACCTTTTCTAAAATAATACAGACTATTTCATATGAAGCAGAAGATCTAATAATATAAGATAGCAATAGTTTTACAGTTCAAAACTGGATTCAAACTAGCAAATGAATAGTTTTATGTTGTGTAATAAATGTATAATTATAAATACCAAAATAACCACTCAAAGAAACCGTGCTAAATTACTGAAATTCTTAGCTGACAAATAACTGGGCTATTGAACTATGGATTGCACAAACTCCATACAAACTGTACTAGAACTGGTCTCTTAGTCCACAAGTTTGGCCTTCTAATAAAATTTAGCACTATTCTAAAGCAGTGTCCACATGACAAAATTTAAAAGCAAAAAGTATTTATTTAAACATGCTTTCAAGATTTTTTCCAAATTAAGTATACTTCATTTTCAAGTTAAATAGTAGATTACTTGTCAGTACACTTAATTGCATAGCATAATAGTATCAAATTATAACATATATATGTAACACATATAACATATTGAAACATGTATAATATATATGTATAACATGTATATATGCATAATGTATATATGTATAAATACATAATTTGTATATGTTGTATATATGTAACATATATATATATAACATATATATAAATTGTATATTTAAAGATTTTATATAGAAACATTATATATATATATAATTATACATTCATCTTCTGTTTAAGTAAAAGCATGTAAACCCGTGGCAATCAGAAAAGACATTTAATGTTAAAGTCATTGAGTTTTCTCCTTATCTTTTATTTTATATTCTACTAAGGAAGTTATTTTAATTGGAAAGGTGAAAATTTATATACATTGTACTAAGAGGAGAAAAATAGCCTACAAGGTTTTATTTGTATTTGAAGCAAGTAGATCCAAATCATATTTTACAAGAAAAATGTCAGAAATGTTAGTTTCAAAAATTAGCAATGTTGATTATACAGAGGAAGAATTGCTGACTGGTTAGCAAATACATATGAAGAGGAGAAATTAAATTTCATAAAATATCTCTCCTTAACTTTTCAACACTGTACTGTGTTCATAAGTCATCTATTTAAAGATAAACTCAAAATGACTTGGACCATTTGTGGGAAAATGGATCGACCATGAGAATACAGCATGAAATGAAATAATCAGGCACACAAACTTAAAAATCACATAATTGCTCTTCTGTGAGGAACTCAAAATATAAATGAATTCTAAAGCAAGATAGTAGTAAATAAGAAACATAGGGATACATCGTTTGCAAAGGAGGAGACGAAGGGATGGGGGATGGAGAGTTGAAAAGGAGTAAAGAAAAAAAATGTTACACATGTGTACCAGCTCCCAAAGTCGAATGCAATCACTATGTACTACAAACATGCAGTAATAAAAATTAAATTTTAAGAATAAAATAAAGCAACAAAGAAATTAATATGCCCCTCTTTTGATGAAATTTATAGAACTGGGAATATAGGCTGAAATTGGAAGGTCATAGGACTATGAAACAGAAGTGAACCATCCTGCGAATTCCAAAGAAAGTTGGCACTTTTAATTTGGCAGAGTACAGCAAAGACAAGTCATATAGGGTTACTGCTGTGATTTGAATGCTTCTCATAGGAAGCACACATTGGAAACCTAATTGCCAAAACAAAAGAACTGGGAAGTGATACCTAATGGGACATGTTTAGGTAAGGTTGTCCCCACCCTCATGAATGAATTAATGCCAATTAGAACAACACTGGAACTTCAAAATTCTAGCTCTTGCTCTCTCTGTTGATGTCTGTCTCTGCCTCTGTTTCTGCTTCTCTCTTGCACACTCACCAAACACCATAAGATGTCATAGCAATAATGTCCTCTCCAGACTTTGGCATCCTGATACAAAACTTCCCAGCCTACAGAACTGTAAGAAATAAACTCTCTTCATTATAAATTACCCAGTCTATGGTATTCTATGTACTGAGAAACACAGACTAAGTGATATGCAGCTTGAAAAGGTCTTGAAAGAAAGAACACTTTGTGTAAGTGCAGAGCCCTACAGGACAAAGGGGAGCATGGATCACCAAAAAAGAGGATGGGTAGCATCTAAAGGTAAAGAAGAAACAAGACTAACTGTCCTCCACTCCCAATTTCAGACAAATGCACTCATAACTACAGAACTTCCATTCTATCTATGACAAACAGTGCTGCTGGATTTTGTCACTTCCTCCAAGAAGTGTGCTCCTGGTACTAGCTTATATTAGGTGGCCCTGATTCTGTGAAATAAGCCTCATCAAAAGTGGATTAACCTGCTTTGTGAAATAAGCCAAGAAAAGACAAGTACTGTATAAATTGACATATACATATAGAATCATAAAAAGTCAATCTCATAGAAAAAGAGAGTGGGGAGATGATTACCAGGCTTTTGGAGAATAGGGTGGATGAGGAAATGGAAGATATGGATTGAGGAGTACAAAATTTCAGTTACACTGAAAAAATAAGCACTGTATTTTTGATTTATTGCACTCCATGGTGACTACAATTGGCTAACAATTATATAGTCCCAAATTGCTACAAAAATATTTTTTACTTCTATTAGTGCATATTTGTATTACATAATGACTACATAAGAATATAGTTTTAATATCCTCAAAACAAAAAAATGGGAAGTTATGGATAAATTTATGATCGTGATTGACTAGTTCTACAATGTACAGATACACATATAAAAATATTGCATTGTGTCTCATATCTATAGACAATTATTTATTAGTAGAATTAATAGAAAGTAAAATTTTTAAAACCCGATCAAATAAAACCCAAATGGGATGGGAAATACTTCAATGAATCAACCACTGCAACCTCATCTTATTAAAAAGGTTTTGCACATCAAAAGAGATCACCCACAGAGTGAAAAGACAACTGACAGACTGGGAAAAAATTTACCCATTTGTTCCTCAGACAAAGGACTTCTATCTAGAATATATAAAGAAATGAAAAAAGAAATCAGACACCCCCAACTTCAAAGAACCAGTCCAAAAATGAATGCATATTTTTCAGATGATGAAACACAGAAAGCAAATAAATATATGAAAAAATATTCAACAACACTGGTCATTTGAGAGATGCAAATTAAAACACTGAGATTACATCTCACCCAAGAAAGGAGAGTTATCATCAAAAACAATCAACTACTGTGAAAATGTAACCCTTCTCCACTGTTGATAGGAGTGCAGATTGGTGATACCATTGTGGAAATCAGTGTGGAGATTCCTCACAAAGGTGGGATTGGAAATCACATTCAACACAGCTATTCCTTTTTGAGTATCTTCCCAGAAGAATTAAAAATATTATGCCACATATATGTGCACCCATGTTTACAGCAGCAAAATGTGTAATAGCTAAATCCTAAAAACAACTCAAATGCCCATCAACTAAAGAATGGGTAAAAATTATATGGCATTTTTATACAATGGAGTGCTACTCAGCCACACAGAAGGATAAACTCAAGGCTAATAGGTAAATGGATATAATCTCAGATCATACTCAGAGATGAAATAAATCAGACCCATGTATAAACATCATATTATTTCCCTGAGAAACGGAGTATTCAGTCCGATCTAAAATGCACAATAGATATTGTGAAATGGGAAAAACTGTTCAAAAGGAAAAAGGAACTAGAATGAGGGAAAGGAGAAAGGAAGGAAGGGAAAAGAGAAAAATGCAAGTTAGTTATACTATTAATATCTCTTAGTTCATAGAAAAGTTTGCACTTATATGGATTGGAAAAATTTTATGCCCATATCTTGTACTCTAAGTATAACTACTTTAAAGATAATAATACAAAACGTATTAAAAATTGCCATTCTCCTATCATCTTGTTATGAAATTTTGTTTTACCTTTTTCCATAAAATAAAAAAGGGTGAACAAACTAACTCTTTTGCCAAGAAATATCTGATTTTTTAAGTCTAACCATACTGATTTCTTTGGCTTCTGTGAACATGAGGATCTTATGATAGTTCTTTCAGCATATCTCAACAGGGATTCTGTGAGAATTAAGCCCCAGGTAATCGCTAAAACATTTATTAATTTGTTTGTAATATGCATCTAGCATGGATATGATATTTATTACTATTTGGAGAACTGGGAAAATGGTCACAAAAACATGTGTTTGTTTGTTTGTTTGTTTTTTACCCTGTGGGAAATGGAATGCCACTGACATTATGTTACACAAAAGAAGCAGTTTGAATGCCTGAGAATAAATTCAAGGTAATTTAATTCTCTATTTGAAGTTAACATTTCATTTTTTGTTTCGTTTTAGGGGCAGGATCTCACTATGTATTCCAGGCTGGCCTTGAACACACTGCGATTTTCCAGCCTCAGCTTTTGGAGTACTAGGATTACATGAGTATGCTACTGTACCTGGCTCAATTTGCAAAGAGATCTGAAAACCACAAAATATTTATTCAAAATCATTCAGTATTTACTCTATATTTTCTGTCAAACACCATTTTGCTTTATACTTCTTTTATATCAAAATTATTCTGAAAATTTCCCTTCTCTGCACATCCTATTCCTCATGACAGGAATTGTTATGGTAACACTTCTTCCGCCAGTGTTGGACTTTCCACTCCTGGATTCCAAAAGGCTCATTTCCATCTCACTATACAAAATGCACTGACCCCATCTCTAAGCGTTCCAAAGTCTTAATATTGCCAATATTGCTGAAAAGACCAAAGCCAAAGTGTCTGAGACACAGGGCAAATTCCCAGCTGTGAGCACTGTAAAACTCAAAAAATAAGTTAAATACTTCTAACCTACAATGACACAAAGTGCACATTCCCATTTCAAAATGGAGGAACATGGGAACAGAAAGGAATCAGACTTAAGCAAGACCAAAATCTAGCAGGGAAAACATTAAATTTTGTGGCTGTATGTTCAGTGTGTGGTGATGAAACCTGGGCACAAAGGGCTTGGGCACCCAAATCCTTATTGCTTTGCAGGTTATAGACCACATGACCTCTCCTTTGGGCTAGCACCACCCCCACCTGTGGTTTTTCTCAGCAGATATTCCACATTTCTAACATTTCCTGCTTGCTGCAGTCTCCACTGTACATTTGGGTTCAGTCTCACTGATTAATGCACTGTACTCTCAGGCGCACATTGGTTGGCATCCGAATCTTTCCCGACTCTACAACTCTAACCTTCTGCATACACACAAGACACACAAGATGTGGTGCTTGAAAGAAAGGCAGCACTGCATGGGTGATGCCAAGGTTTGCCACCAGCACAAGAAATAACCTTGATCCCTTGGACCATGGCTGGAGAACCATCCCAGTGTCTAGCTGCCTACCAGTGGGGGAATGAATTCAAGGCAACCAGTTCCCCAGGTGGCCTTTCTTAAGCAGAGCATCCAGAGAGTCACTTTTCAAGTGAAACTTTTATAATTTTGTACTTTGAGCCTTTAAGGTCTTGTACATTGTTGAGTTGCCTTCTAGCCATCTTTTGTAGTATCTTTATGCAATGTACTTGGCTTCTTTTTTAATCCTAATCTTTTCGGCAACCACATTTCCTTTTCCCAAACTTTACAGATCCTGTATTGTGACTAAGGAATTAGTTCACATATGCAAGTTAAAAAGTGTAGGGTTATTTTGGCCCAGAGCCTCAGTGGATTCAGTTTATAGTAGCTGATTACCTTACGGAAATGGCATTGTGGAAGGGCATGTGGTGGAAAGCTCTTTAATCCATGACAGCCAGAAAGCAGAGAGAAAGAGACAGAGAGGAACAGAGAGGGATAGACAGAGAGTGAGAGAAACAGAAACAAAGACACAGAGACACAGAGACAGAAACAGACAGAGACAAAGAGAGCCAGACTATAGAAACAATATTTCTTTGTGTGTTTTTGAGACAGGATCTGTCTTTGAACTCACTTTGTAGCCCAGGATGGTCTCTAACTCACGAGGAATTTCTTACCTCAGCCTCCCACATGCTAGGATTACAGGCATGTGCCACCATGCCCAGTAACACCCTTTTAAATCATGCCCCCAGTTATCTACCTCTTCTGACCAGGTCTCAATTCCAAGCGCACAGTCAGCTATGAACTCATCACTCTACTGATAAATAGAGTAAACTCATAGCGCAATCACTGTCCAAAAGAACACTCTCTGAGCACAAGACATATTTGTGACATTTTAGGTCTAAGTCACAACAGATGTTAAAACAAGTCTTTCATTCCTAAGTTAAATCTCCCTTGCCTGTGATGTGCAACTCTTTAAATGTTGCAGGGTTCAATTTGATGTTATCTTGTTGAAGAACTTTCTTGTATGTCCTAATATTAATAAGGCATAATGTTAGGCAGACTTCCTTACTTTGATGCCTTTGTCTGGTTTTGGCATCAGGGTAAAAATAACATTGCAGAAAAAGTAGAAAATATTTCCTCTCTCCATATATTTTGGAAGCCTATGTGAATGATTTGAATTGATTCTATTTTGAATGTTTAATGGAATTCCCCAGAGTAGCTCTCTGGCTCCAAGCTTTCCTTTGTGTGATGTTTTTAAGTCACAATTTTGATATCTGCTTATTTTAGATATCATCATATTTTCAATCATAGAAAAAGTGTACAGTTAAACTGAATTTCAAAATTACCTGATGAGGCAATTATATCTTTTGTGTAGGTTTGTGTTAACATCTGATGACTTTGATTTTAGTCTGATGAAATTCTGTATGTATCCCCACAAACTATGTCTTCCAGTAGCAAATTTTTGGTTTCTATCTTGGAGTTTTTATTTGCTTTTCTTGCTGTTTCTTTATTTCATTTTCATTTTTCAAAAATAGTTTTACAGATATGGAAGTCTTGATTTTTACTTATAACACTTAATGTTATTTCACTGAATTTTAGACTTCATTGTTTACATGAGAAGTCAGTTATTAATCTTTCTGATATTGTTTTGTGTGTATGCCCAATGACTTGGTATTCTCTTACTGTTTTAAATATATTTTTTTCTTGGCTTACAGCATTTTGACCATTATGTGTCAAGATGTACATTTCTTGGTGTTTAGTCCAAGTGGAGTTATTTAGCTTATAGGATATGTAAATTAATAATTTTCATCATACTTGGAATGTTTTTAGGCATTATTTCTTTGAACATTTTTTATACTTTTCTCTCTCTTTGCTTTTCTTACTCCCCTTGCATATATGTGGATACACATAATGATGTGACCCAGGCTTTGGCAACCACATTTGTCTAAATCTCTGCTAACCATTCTTCATTCTTTCTACTCTCATTATTCACATTATATGAGTTCTATTTACCTTTAACCACCCTAACTCTTCCCAGCTCTAATTTATCAAAAAGGCTGTCTAGTGATTTTGTGACTCATATACCAGATATTTTGATTTTAATATTTTCATTTTGTTGTTTTTAATAATATTTTTCTCCTTTACAATATTATTTGGTGACTTATTACCATTGTACTTCCTATAAATCTTAGAGAAGAGGAAATGAGGAGTTATTTTTTAACAAGTATAGAATTTTAGTGTTGAAAAACAAAAAAAAATCTAGAGATAGGTTAGTTAACAAAATAAATATGTTTAACACTACTGAATTGCACATTTAAAAATAATTACATGATAAATTTTGATATTTGTGTTTTACTGCATTAAACATAATTTCATCCAGCTGTGTGGGCAGAGCCCTGCAATCTCAGCTCCACAGGATACTGCTATAGTTTGTGTCTGAATGTCCCCCCCAAAGCCTCATGTGGTCATGGAGGCAGACTTTTATAATTTGTGATTGATTCATGGTCCAATGCTGGGATTATGGTTGGGTGTGGTCTACATCCAAAATAAAGAACAGAAAGAATCTTCTTTCTTTCTGCTCTCATCTACTTTTTATTTTGGGGGGTTTTGTTTGTTTGTTTGCCTGTTTGTTTTTTCTTTTGCTATCTTCTGCCTCCGTGAGCCACCTTGCCTTGGAATCAGCTGATTATTAACTGAAACCTTCACAAAAAGTTAGCTAAATATACATTTTGTTCCTTAATTTTGGGCATCAGGTATTTTGTGTCAGCAATGAGAGAAAAGTAACCAAGACAAATGCTAAGGCAGAGAGATGTCAAATTTGAGCTCACACAGGGAATTTAGCAACTTTAAAAAAAAAAAAAACAGAGTCCCACTATGTAGTTCAGGTTGTCCTTGAGCTCAATTTGTAGCACAGGCTGGTCTCAAACTTGCAGCAATCTTCCTGCCTCAATCTCCTGAGGAATTTAGTAAGATTTTTGTCTCAAATTAAAAAAATAATAATAAAGTAGAAACACCCAATCTACAAAGGCCCAGATTCAACCTATGATACTATCAAACTAATTAATCAATTAAAATAGTAATTTAGGGATTACCACCTCTTTGATAACCTCACCCATCTTATTTCTCTGGGTTAATACCCTTTTTTTATTTAATTCTATTTTAGAAAAAATAAAAGCAACCAAAATAGAATAAAACCAATCAAAACCAGACAGTATAAGTGACACAGGATTGCAAAACAAGGTGATAGTAAATCAAGAATAATTACCATAATGCCTCTTGTTGTCTGCAAAGTAGCTACTCATACCTTCATACATAGTAAAATCAAGTAAAACAGAACAGAATAGAACCAATAAAAGCAAAACATGAATGCAATATGGGACTTCAAAACAAGATAATAGTAAATTCAAAATGGCTACCATAATATATCATTGACCTCAAAATAGCTGCCCATGCCTCAGATGCAATAAAATCAAATACAGTAAAACACAATAAAACCCAACCAAACAAAATAATGAGAATGATATAGGATTTCAGAACAAGATAATAGGGAATTAAGAATGGCCAGAAGGAGATTCCCCTTATACTCTACACTGCATATTGTTATCCTCTGAACAGATGATCAGAGTACTGGCTTTAGGCCTGCAAAACACTACCAGCATTAAAGTTTATTTTAGCTCAGTAGCTATCATCACAGCCTGTGTTTCTCCAGATCAGTTGGTTGCTTTCAGAGGGAGGGGTGGACATTGGCTTTTCTTGTCTCCCTGCCTGCGCACCAGAAGAGGATGGCATTTGTCTCTCCTCCAGTCAGCCCCACGCATGGCGCCAAGTCACAGGAGAGCTTAGCTTCTTGTTGACTTCTTGTTCACCTCCTCTGCAGTCCAAAAATGGCACAGACTACAGGAGATGGCTTCTTCAGGTTAATTTCTAAACACTCTGAAACCCTTCCCTGAATCTTATATGCCAGCTATCCTCAAATCATTTGCCACTTATCAAATTCTCCATGTGCTTTGCTTTATTTCACCTTAAATCAAATAATCTCATCCATTTGCAATTACACACCTTGTTTTTCTAAATAATGTATCAAGAGTATAGAGTTCTGTAATGCAAACTGTACAATTAAATGTATTCATCAATAAATTCAACCATCACCATAGTAATGTTTACATTTTTATTGCCACAATGTTTACCTCATATCCTTCCCCTCTCACTCATTCATCTTTTTCCAACCTAGTCTTAGGTTATAATTAGGTTATTAGGTTATAAGGTTATCATTAGGCTATAATTACCCTCTGTCTCAATAAATGTGACTATTTCATACATTTTCTATAAATAAACTACATGATATATGGTCTTTTGTGATGGAGATCTTGTTCTACCTTCATATTATGGAATATTATTTAGAAATAAAAAATCGAAATGCTAATACTTGCCACTACACAAACTACCCTTGAAAATATACTTATGATCTGTCACAAAGATTTTAAGTTTCCTTCCACAAGAAGCATTCCTTGACATCTCCTGTAGTTGGTTAAGTAATTCCTTCAAAAATTTATTAATCCCTATTTTAATCTTGGACTGGACAATATACCTCCAATAGATTACAAATTCATTGATAATCAAGACATGTTCAACACATACTTGTGACAACACTATTGATTTACTATTTCTCCTATGCTAACTCTTCTATATAAAAAGACTCCAATTATCCCATTTGAAAATAGATCAGATTAATGCTTCTCAAACCTAATTACAAAATATAATTACCTATGGGGTTAGGACTGAGAAAACTGGAGATCAAGACATCAGTTTTGTGTTGTTTCCCACCAATATATGTAGAGTGAGATATAAATACATAGAGATAAATAATAGATACTAGATATACAGATATAGATACATGAGTAATTTGAAAATTGATTCAAAAAATAAAAAATTCATAGCTATCTTCCACTATAATATCTTGCATATGTAATATGTCACTATATTTTAAGTCCACCTTTTTAGCATTTATTTCTACATAAATAATTGTTGAATACATAAAATAATTGTAACAATATGGAACAAAATCTGTACTATTGCATAACTGTTGAATACATAAAATAATTGTACCAATATGGAATAAAATATGTACTATTACATAACTATACAAGACATATAGTTTTACCGGACTGCTAGAACTTAAATCAAATATGTAGCAAATACTTAATGACTCTGAAATCAACCATCCTGTTAAGCCTCCAAATGAACCAACTTCATATGTCTCACCTATGTATTTTAGTTATCTCTCCTTTTAACAACCATTAAGTTTTATGCACCTCCTGGGGTGCAATATGTATGTCAAACTCTTCTCTGTAAAATCTATGCCACCATTTAGCCACTGGGATTTCTGGACTGTTACACATTCTTTGATATTTGATAATGAATCATTGAAAATATATCTCCCTCTAGTCCTTTCACATACAGTATGGAAGCATCAGAAAACGGATGAAATTTTAAAAGCTTCTTGAGCTTTTCTGATGGCTTTCTACTCATTTGATAAGTTTTTCCCGAGAATATATCCTCAGTGTTCTAAACTGACTCCTTTAGTGACATTGTGAATTTGAAATGCTCAGTCCAAGGAATATTGTGATACTAAAAATAAAATAAATTTCTTCATAGAAAATATCTCCAAAGAGTGCATTTGGAGAACATAAATGAACTTAAAACTTTATTTTTGTATATTAAGTTATAATAAACCGATGTTCTGTTTTTTTATTGACAGGGACACTACAGTTTAAGACTGGTTAAATAGCAAAAAGTTGAAGGAGACAGGAGGTAAGGGAGAACAACACAGACATGCTCAATTTTGTTAGTGAATTTAAATAAACAAGTTTGAGAAGTACAGTCAGGAAAGGTATTTTTAATAGCAACATGCATAACTGTTTTAAGTGATTGTTATGATTAGATTTTTTATATAATAAGAAGACAGATTTATTACCACAGTAAAATGGTATTTCCTTCTACTTTGAGTAAAGTAAAATTAGCCCTTAATTACATGTAATGTAATCTCTAGACCAGCAGCATATCCTATTACAAGAAACAAAACACTTTTTCCTATGATTTCAAAGGGTAAATATTCACAAAAGTCTAATCTTACTGATTTTAGGTTCATAGAGTGCCCCAGGCATAAATATTGTAATATTCGAGTCTCTTTCCATCTTTCTAATTTAAGTTTAGCATTTTAAAAATCCTTAAGATTGAGTTAACTTACACAGAATTTATTGATTTTATGAAAATCAAAACTGCGTCTATCCCACTCTTATTCCCTTCAAAGGCCTTTATGAAGATTTGCAAATGATCTGCGACGAAGGACTTCCATTAATGTTTACACTTCCTTTAAATATTCTTATTTTATTATTTAATGTGCTCAGTTATGTCTTTTTCAACCCCAATAGTTATATAGAAGGGGCAAGAAGCATGATCTGGAATTCATATTTTTCCTTTTTGCTAACCTGTAAACCTTTCCAAATAGCGGATGTTATGGACCTGAGTCAGATTATGCATCCCAAGTGATGCGGAGCTGGACCCTAAACAGGTGGACGCATCTGTTCCAGTCCATCAGACCAAACTTACACTGGCTGTGTTCTGTAATCATTATGGTTTTTATCCCAAATTACAGTGTCAATCTGTTCAGAATTATTATGCATTACGCTACCACTTGTTACAAAATTGTCAGTTTATTTATTGGACAAAATCCTGCCCTAATCACTTAGGCATAATTCCCGCTGAAAACCTAAAAGAGAGAATGTGTATCCAGAGGTTATGTTTTCATCACATGTCAAGAGATATTTTTGCATAACTGGATATTATTGCTATTCCCAGTGAATACTCTCTCTGTGCTGATAGGGAAAACTTGTTTAAAAATTTAGTGCACTGGTTTGGATCATTTTAATCACTTTTTTTAACACTTGTTATATCCCAGTGTGGTTGTTTCCACTGTGAAAAAGGGGTTGACAAGTTATTTACTTTACTCAGAATGAAGTTGATATACTGATACTTGGGAAATACAGTTTTAATTCCCGCATCCCTTTCATGTTGGGTAGTTTTTAAATACTATAGGTCCTTGAAGTTACAACTCTGTTTTATTATATTACAATGAATCACTCCACTGTGATTTTATTTCCCTTTCCTCTTCTATTTTCCCTGAAGCTAACTAAATACTTGAATTTTATTGAGGACAAAAAAGTTATTAATTCATAATTATTATGTAAAGGTTAATTGGCTAACACCCTCCAAATGACTTTAGCACCAGCTGGTGATTTTCTTCTAATTCTTTTCTTCCAAGTTGAAGGAAAATGAAACTTAAAACTGATGAAAAATTTTAAAAACTATTTTAAAATACTATATAAGGAAAGCTGACAAAAGAAGATATTAAGTAAAATACACATGAATGTATATTTCAAGTTTTCAAAACCATGAAAAATAAAAAAGACAAACCACAGCAAAAAATAATGAGTCAGGTCAGGGATATAGCTCTGTGGAACAAGAGCCTGCCTAGCAAACACAAGGTCCTGAGATTGATTCTCAGTACCAAAAAGTAAAAGTGAATCTACTAACAAAACTACTCACACCGAGTGCTTTCAGGCTATGGTTAGGTTTAGTGGGCAGATATGAACACTATATTCCCAATCAGCAACTCCCACTATCCAGGACTGCATGAAAAACAGAAAAATCGCCTACAGCAGTACAAATCCTATTAACCTGATGCATCATACATGAGGAAGTTATGACCCATGTTGACCCACGATCAGGGAAGAATGTTCAAAATTCAGCAAAAAGAGAAATAAGGCCCCTCATCGATGTATCTCCTTTAACTTCTCGGTGGTTATAACAAGAAGCACAAAGGGGCCTGTTATCTCCAGGTGTTACTGACTGATGGTCAGGCATGCCCCAATAACTCAGTTCAGAGTCTATCATGGTGACTGTGCAAGGTCTGACTAAATTATCTGAAGAAAGTGCTTTGCAATTATTAGACATGTTATGAGAAAATGTGAACAGCTTGACCAGAAAATTTTCAATATATTTCCCCCCTCAGGCAAGAATAAAACTTAAAATAAAACTCCAGAGATACTGACATTCTTCTCATCACATAACTTGTACTGATAGAGAATAAAAAGGAAAAAAAAGACATGAATATTTGAAAAGGCCTTTTGAATCTTGCAGGCATAAAGTAGAAGTATATATCATTCGGACCTGGAGTCCATCCAGACGCACACTGAAAGACATGCTTTGTACCACCATCCTCTGCTGATGTCAAAGGAAAAGGATTCATTCTCACCTTTTCAGGATATCTGTCATTAGGTACATTAATATGGATGAACCACCACAAAATCAAAAAGCACTAAGAGATGTGAGCTTAAACGGATAAAGGCTTTAAACTACAGTTAAGTTGGGCTTTAATTTGAAGACTAACTTTGAGTTTCTATAATGACCTTCCATTTTCCACTTATCCAAGAAAAAAATTACTAATTAGATTTCTGTGAAGTCTACTTGTCAGCATTTTGCTAAACATCCCTTAAGTTTTCCTGTAAATGAAGAAGTGAACTGATACTGACAAGAGTGGAGCAATATTTCTTTTTTCTGTCATAATGTCCCTTATTTTGATGTGCTGCATTTGAAAGTATGGCGCGGAAGCATTTGATTTTCCAGCTTATTCTGTTACCAAAAATAGTGTTCATTCACAGTTATAAATAGCAATTCAAATATAATTTGAAAAGAAAATTTCTTAAGAAGAATGATTAGTAATAAACACCGACAGTTCTACGATACTGAATGTTAAAAATAAGTTTCACGTGATTCATATTCCTTTCCTTTATATTACCAACTTTTAAATATTAAGATGTAGCTCAATTTTAAAGCCACAATTGTACTGAGTCATTCCATTTATAATATCATCACTTGGAAGATAATTTCAGTCATTAACGCAGTAACATTGCCTTTATTATGTAACAACAGCTACCCTAAAAATGTGACACCAAATTTTGACGCCATAAGAAACATGCGAAAATACAATGTTATTGATAGGATTAAGGTGCTTAACATGAGATTTTAACTGAAGTTATCCTGCTATTAGAATTTATAAGGCTGAATCATTTTATCAAACTATAACAAAAGAAATGTTTTTGTAACATGGAAATTCATGTATATTTACTTCATGCTACTTTCTAAATTTTAGAGGAGTTGTCAGAGTTTATATTTTATAATTAATATTATCTACCCACATTGATTTCAGAATTTCAAGCAAAAATTAATTATCTGAATCTAACAGTTAATTTTAGCAAGAATTTTGACATAATCTGGAAATTCCAAATTGTATTTGACTTATATACTTATATCGGATAAACTGACAACTGACAATCCCCTTCTCATTTTTTCTTTCTCTCTTCTCTCCCCATCCTCCAATCTTCTCTCCTAAATTAGGCATTCTAGAGTATCTCATCTGCATCAAATCCAAAATTTTATAATTTTATGTTAGACTATTTCTCTTGGCTTAAAAATTTACATATATGACTTATGATAGTGATCTTTGTTTCCTACATGAAAATAATGGTCAATTTCATAGATCCCCTAAAAGAAAAAAATAATAAAATACCATAAACAAATAGCACATCTACCTCATTACTTCATCTTAATGTTTCTAAAACAGAGTGCAGTATTTTAAAATGATTTACTAACAAAAATAATACACAGTAAAATTAACTTATTTGCCATAATTACTTTTTTTCTATCTCACCCTTTAAAATAGTAAACATCAGTAACTCATTTTCATGGTTTCACTTACATATATCAGGCACCTGACATGAGGGCTTGCCGAGTTCACTCATTCAGCTAGACTTATTTGAGTTATTTAATTAAAATTGTCTTGTTAAAGTGAGTCTAGGTAACTTAAGCAGTTTTGCTAAGTAGCACATCCTTTAAAATATTTAGCAAACTTTTAATTGAAAATAATTTTGAAAGCTCATCATTTCGATAGGAAGAGTTCTCTTACATACTTCATCCAAATTTCTTTAATGTTAACCTCTTGCAAAATTAATGTACCTTTACCAAAGCAAAGGAAAAACACTGATTCAGTGCCACTAAATTTTATAGTACATATGTCCTATTTGCATATCACTATCCTTTGTGTGTGCCAAGATCTAATTCAGGAAACCGCACTGTATTCAGCCATCATATTATTATGCTTCCTACAATCTGACAGGTTTTGTCTTTTCCTAATTTTCATATCCTTGATACTTTTGAAGAATTCTTGCAACGTATCTTGTAGAATATCACTTGGATTGTTTATTTTGCATGATTAGACTGGCTTGTTTTGTGTAAAACTATTAAAGAAGTAAGGTGCCCTTCTTGATTCCTGTCAAAGGATATAAGGCTATATAAACTTATGGTTTGTAACCACTGTCGTTAACCTTTACCCAGAATCAAGATAGAGACTACCAGATATCCACAGTGTGAAAACATTGCTCTTTCCCCCTTCATACCTTGGTAAGCAAGTTTTACTTACTTATGGAATACTCCTATGAGGAAGACTGGTTCCTTTTCTCCTACTTATTTTATGTTTGTATAAGTATAAAGACATGAGTGTTTATAATATTATTTATGTGACAATTCAACATAATCGCTATTTGTTGCAAAATTTTCCCCTTTTGCCACTGAATGAGTCTTTAAAATTCCTTTCTCTCAATTCAAGTAGTATTAGAGTATGTTCGTATCTTCCACAATGTTTATGAAATTTTCCATCGGCCTTAGTTCTGACGGTCACCTTTTCTGATACATTGCTCAGAAAACCTCTCACATAAAGCGTGGTGTTTAGTAGATTTTTCCCAAAGCTTTAGTGGTAAGGACAATGCCTGTGTAGCTCAGAAGTTATTGTGAGATGGAATAGTACACACTTAGGATCTCACAAGAAAATCGCCTCAGCGGCAGTCAATGTGGCTGTTTTCCTTGAGTGCATATCTCTCTTCATGCTCTGCAGCTTTCTGTGGTCTCAAGATCACTCTCGAGCCTTTCCCATTTGTTCTCTTCCTGTGAACCACACAATCCCCAAATATTCAATTTGGCTGTTAGTCAGTCAAGTTAGCTTTCTCATTGTTTGCAGGGACCTCTCAGATAATTCCATGGCACCTTATCTTTTGCAAGAAACACTACCAAGATACTTTGTACAGAATTCAATATTATTTCTTGGTGGCAGAAGATACCATGCTTAGTTGAAACTATTGAAAGTATTTTTTTCTATTACTTATATTTTTGAGGCATTTAGAGAAAAAACTAGTTTAAGAAGTCTCCCACAAGAAGAAAAGGCTTAGCACTTGTTAAAATGATTTTTCGAAAAGAAAAACTCATCTTTTAGTTTTATTTATGCAGTGGTAAGTAGGTAAGTGAGCCAAAGAAAGTAGGAGAATATCTCAGAAATTCATCATTAGAATGATTTCTTTGGATATAAAAAGATTGTCATTGGAATTTTTACACGACTCTGACCGCTCACTAATTTTCAGTTCTTAACACTAGCAAAGTAGCATGCAGAAGGAGACCTACATATGCCTCAGAGAGGTTTAAATCCTTGCAAATGACATTTCCTACTTAATTCAGTACCCACCCTCCTTGAGATAGACTGAAATTGCAACCTAGCTGGGATATGCAATAGGGCAGGCTTGGGGGAAAGTGCAAATTGTGCAACTTTCATAGATTGATGGAATAGTTCTTAGATTGGATTGTAAAAGTTAAGATCTATGGCAACCCAAACTGGCACGAGGAAAATAGGTCTGGGAGGGATGCCAGGCAGAGTGAGTGTTAAGGTGAAGATAGGGTCAACTCACAAATAAGGGAAGTACAAGCTGAAACTGAAAGACTGTGTTTTTAAAGTATTTGGCAAGGATGCAGGAGGTGAATTTAAAGCTAGATTTTCCTCTATAAGCTATTTTGGAATTATTTTAGGGAGAGCATCCATAATCCAATAAAACCATTTATCAGGGCACTAACAGTATCTAGCCAGAAGTACAAAAAGCAGCCTACCCAATCTGCTACCACTATGCCTGTTACGATTCAGGAAAAGATGAAAAGTCACATCCAAACTCAAGAGTCAGGCTGACATGAAAGGTACAATATAAATGGTATTTTCAGTAAATCTAAGGAAGTAGATTCAGGCTGAAAGTAGTTCATCTAGTTTTAGCTAAGTCTAGGAGAGGGAAGGACACCAATCCACACACTTTCAATGAAATCCCCTTGAAAGTGAAAGCAAGGAGCAACGCACAGAGCGTCTCCTAGAAGCCTGATGAGCAGAATGTGGAGATGACTTGTGGCAGTGCCTGCCCTTCTGAGATCTGTGGCTCACAGCAAAGAGGCTCATGTGATTCTATAGGAGTACAAGTTTTACATCGGAAGCAGAAAAGGGAAGGGCAGCAAAGGTCTCTTTAGGACATAAGAGCTCTACGATTTTTAATAGGATTAGAGCCTTGCAAAAGCACTTGAGGAGGCAAGTTTGTGCCTTCCATCCCTTCTGCAGGGAACAATACAGTATGTGCCCTCCTCAAAATGCACAGTACTTTTCCTCCTAAAAATACTATTTGGCAGAAAATGGGTCCTTACCAGACACCTGCCAGTACCTTGCTATTGGATTTTCCAACCTCCAGGACAGTGAAAAATAATTTTCTGTTCTTTATAAATATCAACTTCAGATATTTTGTTCAAGCAACATAAATAGAGAAAACATGCCTCTACCATTTGAGAATTTCTTATAGGAATGGTCACTATTCATTTTTCTCCTATTAAGTAACTTTTAATAAGGTAACCATAAATAGATATATTTAGCATGACTTAAACATTCAAAAATGACTGGGTGTGGTGGGGCATAACTAATCTTGCCATGAGTCCAACTTTGGCCTTGGACAGTTCAAGGTCAGTCTGGATTGCATATCAAGACCTTGTTTCAAAAAAAATGCAATAACAAATACATTGCAAAATGTATGCATGCTTTGTAATATCACAGCATTTCCCACTAATATGTAAAATTTTATGTTTGTATCTGTCAATTATATAAGAACAAATACTATCAGTATATACCAAAAGGGATAATCATAAATTTGAAAACCTGAAGCATATTCCAGGATGATATGGCTTTCCTACAACAAAAATTAATTTCCAAGCTTTGAAATGTGCTTTTAATAATTTCTTTACTTGAGAAAAGTATTGGTTTTAAGAAAATGTCACAAAGATAAAGTGTATTCACATAGCTTATACTCAGTTTCTTGCATAATTAACATCTTGCATTAGTATTGCTGCACTATTATAATTAATGAATCAGCACTGATAAATTCTGATTATGTAAATATTATACTTCATTCAGATTTCTGCACATTTTCCCTAAAGTCTTCTCCATTTCAAGCCCTATCAAAAATGTATATTATATTGTTCATGATTACTCCTTATGTCTCTCTGTCTCTGTCTCTCTCTTTCTCTCTTTTATATGACATCGGTAGTTTTTAGGAGTAGTAGTCAGCTGTTTTGTAGAAAGTCCTCAATTTGAATTTGTCTGATATTTTTCCCACAGCTGGACTGATGTTACGGATTTGAGGAAGAGGTACCACATAGGCAAAGTACTATTTTGTTACACTATAATAGGCATAGATAATCAAGATATTGTATTAATATTGGTGCTGATTGACATGCATTAATATTGACCAAGATAGTAGTTTTAAATCTTTGTTCCCCTCTTTCCGTATTGTATTCTTTGAGAGAAAGAAATACATGAAGCACATAAAGTTATGCTCCTCCTCCATGAGAGGAAAATATTTGCATAAATTATTTAGCATTGTCAAGAAATTCTTGTGCCTTCTTTACCACTAACTTATTTATTCATTAATTTATTTACATAAGGATGAAGTTAAATTGTTCGTACTCTGTAAGGCCATCCCGTGTTACACGATTTATTCTGCCACCCAGCTTGTCCCACACCTTTCAGAAGGATGATGTCTCTTGACATGCCCTCTTCCTATGTGGGTGCTCAGATGTGTGTGTGTTTGAGCACTTCCTTAACTTCTGCCTTAACAACAAGACGCTTTGGGATCATACGATGTATTCCTCACCAAATGACCTCAGTCATTCGGTTTCCTGGAAGCCCTGGTTCTTTATATTGTAGAAAGTACAGCAACCAAACTCTGGACCTCTAATATGCTTGCTGCTATTGGACTGTTTGCTTCTTAGTCCTCTCATCTAAAAGAGAATGAAAATATATGTGTGTACATTAACTTGTACACGCACAGAGATGTGTAATATTTCCATATGCATCCATTTGTGTCTATATTAAGTTAAATGAAAGTCATTTTTGTCTTCAACAGTAATCTGTTACCTCAACAGATCTTCACAGCTCCCCCCTCGTGCTGCTCTGTGACCTTCCGCTCCCGCAGTGGGAAATCTGGCCCCCAGCCTCAACCTCGCTTGCAGTGTGCAGGACCGTGGGTTCCAGTTTTCAGTCCACTCCTTCCTCATGAGGAACAACTCTACCAACTAGAGATAGTGTTTGTGTCCTTAAAGGTTTCAGGGCTTTGCAAATCAGTCTTAGACTCTATTTATTCCTAAAAGATAAAAGGCTCAGCATCTTTCCTCCCAAAATATGGTGAGACTTCACAAATTTTCAATCACTTTCAAATTGCCTACAAGGCCACATCAAAAAAAAAAAGTTTTATTTGAACATGTATAGTTGATCAATCTGTGGTTGAAAATATTATTACACTATTCATTTTTGCATCTATTAGGATCCATGAAATGACTCTGGAAATCAATTAACAGTTGAAAAATCAGAACCCAAAAGCTCACACATCCTTTATTTTATCATTCAAAATATATCTGAAGCCCCTTTGTCAGAATAATTAACTACGTGCCCACTAGTTTTCTCTTCTTACCTAACTTTATAAACTGATAGTAAAAGTAAATCTGAACCCTAGTAATTAAGTCATAAATTAGTCATTTTACAATATCCAATAGCAGCTCTCTTTTACTCTTTTAAGACTGGTTTTGACTTTTCTTCAATTTTTAATATCATCTTGTTTATATCTCAATTATTTTTGAAACTACTTCAATAAACTTAATAAATTAGCAGATTTGACAACATAAAGAGCTAAATAAATAAGCCTGCATTATTGGTTCTTTCAAATTCTGAAAATATTGATGTCTTCAAGAGAATTCTTATCTCTAATATGTAATACATAAAATGAGTAACACCATAAAAAATACTACCTGTTCAGAATAAATTCTCTTTAATGCAACATAGACAATAACAAGTCCTCAAGTCCCAAGTCTCAGTCAAGGAAATAACAGTAAAAAAAATTGATTATACATGATGTATATATTGAGCACTAAAAAAGCCATAAGAGAGTCTTACATGATCAATGAAAAATGATGATTGCAATGAAGTGAAAACAACTATTGACAAGCAGTGTTCTAGAACATTTCTTATTGACAGTTTGTTCATGGGTTTTGCAAATATGTATTAAGCCAGTTTGATAAGCCACACCCTATTGAAATCTGTAGGAAATCTAATTCTGATGTATAGGGATATAAATAAAATTGCTTTTATAAACAAAGGCACAAAGTAATGAATGTAAAAGTAAAGAAATACAAATGATAGAATTAACTAATTATAATTCAAAATTCTGACTCTAGATGAGAAGAATGTTGAAAATATTACAATTAGAAACAAGGGATTTGGGTTTTGAAAAATGAGTTATAAACCAGGTGCCGTGGCACATACGACTGCAGTACCAACTGTTTGGGAGGCTGAAGCAGGAAGACTGTTTGAACCATGAGTTTGAGACCAGCCTGGGCAACATAGTGGGACCCAGTATAAAAAATAATAATAATAAAAAACAAGCAAAACCAGAATTATGTTTTAAAATGCTTAATTATATATCTTTGCAACATCAGTAAATATAGAACAAATATTTTTAATATAAACAAGCAGATAAAAAGAATGGATTAGACATGTAGACTTAGAAATCCCCTATGTACAGGCACTGCATCACACTGTGAGGAAAAAGCACACAGAGGTGAGAGTAGAATTACTTGTCCCTTGGTTCAAAGAATACCAACTACAGGCAACAGCAGGACACAGGATGAAAGGAAGAGGAAGGGATGAAACCTGAATAGTCACTGTTTCAGTCTGTGCTGCTTTAGGCATCAGCATTGGGAAAATTAGAAATGAGTAGATTTTAGTATTCAGTGTGTGCATACGTGTGAATGTCTGTATATATGTGTATGTGTTTAAGGATGAGAAATACAGATGAATACAAACAAGCATCTTCCAAGGCATATATTTGTTCACTCATCACAAGTTATATAATACAAATCAACAAACTTCAGGAACATCTTCCATTAATTAATGCAGTTCTCCTCCTGCAAACACAAGTTAAATATACCTTGAACTCATTCTAAAAATATCGAGCACTGTAGTTTATTGATTTCCACCTGGTCATGGTGACTATCCAAGCACACAGATTTTCATTTATTCTAGGAAGCCATGTCCATCTCCTCCAGCCTTTCCAATGTTGCCTCTTTCTCAGCCCTTTCATTTTCTTTCACCCTTTCTTCCCCTTTCTTTTATTATATCAAATGTCTTTTTTGATGAGATTGTTAGTAACACATCATTATTTTTAAACTATTTCCTTTGACTAGTTCATTTTAGAGGATTCAGTTTAGTGAATTAAATACAAGACCAAATTGAGAAGGACATGCTATATATATATTATATATATATATTATATATATTATATATATTATATATATCTTATATTTATATATATATTATAATATATATTATATATATCTTATATTTGTATCTTATATATCATATATATCATCTATATCATCTGTAATATATATCATATATGAGATTTGGGCAAAATAAATGTAAATATCCTGCAATACAGACATATACCAGTAAAAATTTAAGTATAATTGTACAATAAACATGGATTTGGTACCTACTTGTGTGATAGACACTAAGTTACAAAACTACAAAATTACAATGACATATTTAATATACTGCATGATATCCTATTTCATCTTAATTTCTGTTTAATAACCAGACAGATGTGGTTGTACAAGTAGAGGCCGGAAATATTGGATCCAGAGGATATTACCTCAAATCTTACTCATGGAAGAGTCATCTGTCATATCTAGTTGTATTTTCTAACAAACTAAATATGCAGATGAAAGAAGTGCTAAAATTTCCTGTAAATTAGAAACCCTGAACTTAGTCTTATCAGGGCCCTCAAGAAACAGTTAAAAACAGATGGAAAAAATCAAGACACCATCTGAAGGACTAAAGTCTACTGAAATTCACAGGCAGTACAAAAATATATAGTGTGGGCTGGCATCAGACCTCAGCAATAGAGTACTTGCCTAGCATGCATGAGGCTCTCAATGCAAAAGAAAAACAAATCGTATTTCCTAGAATATTATGCATAAGAAGGGAAGGATTGTGTTGTGAATGCAGTCATTTCAAGCCTCACTATCAAAGATTTGTAGTTCCAAAGAGAAAAATATCTGTTTCATATCATGTTAATGTAAAATACTCTTGCTGATTGCTTCATAACTTACTTTCTGTTGAGTTCTGTAAGATTTCTATCATTGTGACAAAATGCCAGGAAAAACGACCTGAGGAGGAAAGTTATTTTGGGTGAGGGTTTCAGACTTCTTAATCCATGAGCAGAGGACTCCATCACCATGGGCCTGTGGGGAGCTGAACATGGTGGCAGCAGGGGGGTGTTAGAGAGGAGGCTGCTCCCCTAATGGCGGACCGGAAGTAGGGAGGGAGGGAGAAGAAAGAGACTCTCAAAATACGCTTCTTCCAGGGCAAACCTCCAGAAGTCTACTTCCTTCATTGTGGTCCTACACACTTCAGTTTCTTTCACGCCCAACGCACTACCAACTGTAGACTGAGCCTTCAATGTGTGAGACTTTGAGTGACATTCCAAATTCAACCCTAACGAAGTTTAACAAACGATGATAAGGTATTAAATTCTATATCTTCTTTTGCCTTCATTGGAGCATTTCAATATTTTTAAAAACCATACAAATGCATGTTTTCCAACATCTCAATTTCTTTTTAATATTTCCCATTGCTAATGATAATTCTATCTGACGAATTAAGTTCCTGATAGAAGTTTTACTATTCACCAATATATACATTTTTATTGAAAAATAGTATCTTATAATTTCTGGATTTTTATTGCGAATTTTTTATACAAACTAGAGAAAATTATTTTCCCTGAGTGTTTCAGTCATACTGATACTACCAAACGTTACACCCTGTTGCTATGGCATGTAGAGTGGTTATAATTGGTGTGGTTTGTAATTATGCATATTTAGATTAAACAAAACAAATGTCAAGGCTGGTAATGGCACCATATTAAGAGTATAAATATATTTAATAGTCTATTTAAATGTATAATTATAAAAAGGGAATGCGAGCTATTTAAAAATCTTTTCCAGGTATAAGTAATCACATTTACTGAAGGGTATTACAGAAATCACATGAGCAAAAGATATTATGAAGTATTATTTGAGAAACAATTGGAACTCAGACTTCTTAATAACTACTTGCTACTGCTAGCCAAATACAAAATGAGTGTAATCTACCGTGATTAACTGCTTGTAGATTTTTTCCCTAAACTGCATAATTGAGAAACAGTATAATCAATGACACAAATGTAACTTTTAATGTATCTTTCATATATAACCTTAACGGCTTTTGTTCTCTCCAAATATTTCCATACGTAAAAGAACACTATATTTGCAAAAGGTCAGCTTCTAGGGTTGTTCTGATCCCAGATGACTTGTCTGTGAATATTTTATTATATCAAGCAAAAAAAAAATTAGATGAAATTATTTCATGTTGATACTGTTAATAAATTAATATGACTCATGCGCTTCAAAGCCGAATGCACTAAACAAATATAAGACCTTGTCATTATCTTTTTTTAAAGTGCAACATAAATACATGATCTAATTTCCAATATGTTCTGCAGTTTCTGAACTGCTGCAGCAAAAGACTGGCCGGGGAATTGACTTCCGCCCTGCTGATTGATGCACCATCTACACCATCCTTCAGCACAACCCTAGTGGCCCACCGGAGCACAGCTCAGGAGTTGCTGACGTCCAGTTGAATGACCCTTCATCACCTCCAGTCCTCTCTTAAAACTTCCATTAAAAGAGGTCAAATGCTGCCTGCAAGCCTGTTAGCAGCTCTCACCTGAAAGTCACCCAATTTTCATTTGCAATTTGTTAGTCATTTGTGATGTATCCTTCACCAGTGCTTCCACTCCAGCTTCCAATTTTTTGTGTCCTCTCTCCACTCAGCTTGAGAAATTTCTGTGATTGGAAAAGTTCAGTTGATATTGAGGAAAGTTTAATTTACTTCCACCATTATCCTTTAAGACCTCTTTTCTTTCTAGCTGATAGGTAATGAAATAGCATCGCAAACAACTCCGTGCCTCCTCTTTCTGTGCTTGATAAATTCAGTATCATCCCAGAGTATCTGCTTAACATTCAAAAGTTAATAGAAATGTGGGCTATTGGAGAAGATCTCTAAACTAAATACCTCCCATTTTATTGCAAAATAAACCTGCATGGCTTCATCTCCTATAATTTTATCACCACAAATATAAAGAATGACACACAAAAGAGTTATTTCAAAATATTGCTGCTTTCTTAGTCCAACCATGGGAAGCAGGGAAAGTTGTAAGTGTACTCACACAGTGACTGGCCTACAGGTTACTGCAGGTTTTCCATTGGTCTAAGATTCATTGTGAGAGCAGCTAGCCTAAAACATTTACAAAACAAAGGAGCCCCCTCTATATAAAAATAAACTCTGTAGTGATGCCAGCGAAGGAAAAACTAAAAATGATTCAACTGTAAGACTCTGAAGCCTGCAGTGTAGATCTCACTTTTCAACCAGTGATCTCCAAGTGCTTTACTAATAAGTTCTGTTGAAAATGTCTCACACAATGAAATACGGATGACTTCTTAAATCACAGAACAAATTTCAAACTAGTACATGAACCAAATTCTATGCATATATATATATTTCTTTCAATATTCACATCATTGTAGTTACTCCCTGATTTTAAAAATATGAAAACTATTTATAAATACTATAAATAATGTAACACAGTTATTCATTTTATACAACATAAAATATAGACATTGCTTATTTTTTATATCAATATGTTATCAAAATGTGTATGATTGTGTCTCAGTATATGAACAACAAAATTCAGTTGTGAAACATCCTGAATTTACCTGTCTAAATGGATAACAGAGAGTAAATGGCTTGTCCAAACTGACCAGTGTTTGCAGTATTGTTTCCTTACATATATTGTGATGTGTGGGTATGAACGTTTTTGCATTCTGGAAGGACACAATCAAACTGAACTTTACAAACACATCAGAGATACAACTTGAGGCTTGCAGAGGCCTGGTCAGCATCACTGCACACTCCTCCATCCCGGCCCCCTCTCCATCCCCCTGCTGCTGGGACGAGAAGCATCTTTCAGACAAAAGAAACAGGCTTGTCCTCTTTCTTCTTAAGACTGCAGTTCCTCTGCTTGTACTTTCTCTGTAGAGGGAATAATTTTTATGCATCTTTGGTCGTGAGTTTATCTTGAATTCCGATCCTTTGGTCTAATGATTCTAATTGAGGTAAGGACCCCTTTTCCACTCTTATTACAGTTCGAAACGTATTGCACCATTACTAGGATTAACTGTGAGAATGAACAGCTATTCCGACTCTGCTGTTACCCCCGTGCCCTGTGATGTTCCTTCCCTAAGGTTGCCCACGGTGAGGATTTGAGAACAGACACAAAAACAAGTAGAACGAAGTATAATCAAGACTTACACTTGCTCCTCTTTCTACTTTGGTTCCGTTTCCCACTGAAACACCTCCAAGGATCACAAAGAATAGGCAAGCACTTTTCAGGGCATCTCTGCTACTTAATCTACACATCCTGGAAGAAACAGCTTAATCTACCGCTAATATGTACATGCTTTCCCTAACAAAATGTCAACCTAAAGCAAGTAGTGCAGCTCTGTAAATATTTCATGTAGTGCATGGCTAGAGAAAAGAAAATTTACCTGCACAGAATATTATGTTTGTGATTTCTTTGCAGCATAGCACACGCTAATGCAGCCCTTGCTTTTTGTCTCATGCTTTCTCTTCGGGGGTTGCAAAAACGGTTCCCAGGCACACCTCAAAATCACATCTAATAACACAACTCCGAGAACCCAGTGGCCACAGTAGACGCTCTTTTCATTGTTATTACTTTCAGGACCTCTGGGTTATTAATTCATCACTGTACTCCCTCATCATTTCATCCATTATGCCTGTCTACAGCCCGCATCAAGCAAAGAAAGACACAGACCACGACCACAGCCATAGCGTGAGATTACCAACACAATTACTTTCAGTGTGAGCAGAGAATTTCCGATAGTGGCAAAAATGACTACAATCTGCTTTAGAAATATCCTTGCTGGTTTGGCCTTTTAAAGCTGCTACCTACGTGAGATTAGTAATATTAATCTATTCTTCAGCAAGGAAAGATATTGTGTGTGGAAAATTAAATAAGACCATCCATTTTAGAATTGAAATGCTAAGCTAAAACCCTTCTCCTGCAGCCTGGTCCTTTTCTCTGCAGTGTGGCGCCTGTGTCAGTGTTATGAGAAAGGACCCTTGCTCTCTTCCTTTGTTTGCATCTGGTTTTACAAACAACCATAGTATCCATTTACTCTGCTTACAAAATCTATGAACAAGCATAGCAGAGAACCAGCCATTTTATTCTTCCTCTCAAAATGCATGAAAACATCAACCGCTTTTTCCATGCTCCAACAAAAAAATAAATAAATAAAAGAAAAAGAAACAAAAAAACACCAATGGACTGACAAAGCAAAAGCAAGTACTCTGTTAATCAATACATGTAAGGGCGTTTTTTCCCTAAATTCCTGAGTCAAGTTGCGAAATTCAGAGATTACCAACTGGTCTTTGAATTAACTGGAAACATAATTTCGTTTCTCACAAATACAGAGGCTTTGTGCTAACAAAGATTTTTCTCTGAACACTGCTTTTCACCCCTTAAAACGAGTGGTAATAAGCACTGGGCAAGGAACAAGCAACTCAATTCTTTTTGACATAGAATTCTAGCGCCATCTGCCGGTTAAAGTTCTCCATGACTGCCGAGCATCCTGTAATTCAAAACGGAAACGAAGGGCTGAAATGTTTCCCAGAGTTCTTTTTACGGTAAAGGTCAGTCATGTCCTACCTAAGAAACCCTCCTACACACTAGCATCATGTGAAGGCGGTGACATGCCAGTGCGCTTATCCTGGGGAGAGCTCATTTTCAGGTCACTCAATTTATTGTGATCGTGTTCAGCTTCTGTCTAACTGCGATTCTTTGTATTGCCTTTGAAGAGTAGGTCATTGGAGGCACAAAAGAATGAAAATTAGCTTGGTGAGGGTATTGCTTAGCGTGGGCAAAGCCCCGGGTTTCATTTTCCTGCCCTTCTACCTCCATAGTCCGTTATGGACCTAGGAGCTTGATATGGTTTTGTGCACGAAATTAGGACTTCTATTATTTTGCATACAAACTTTTTAAACTTTCTAGTAAAATTCTGCCCTATTGTCTTGGTTACTCAATATTCCCGGTATAGAAGTATGTTTTTAAAAAACAGTGAAATCAAAATGTATATGTTAGATCATTCATTGTTACAAAAAAAAAACATAACTGCATCAATATCTAAGGATGGGAAAATAAAGGATGGATAAATACAAATTATAAATTGCTTTTCAGTTGCATTTCCAAAGGAAACTTCCCATATAAGAAAAACATATAAAGATGTATATGTTTGAATCTGTTCTTGCAGTGCCTTTTCCTTGCGATCATTCCAGACTCCAAGCCTGTCACAATAAATGCAACCATAAATCCATGGTCAGTGACTCTGAACCTATTGGCTTCACAAGAAAGTATTTCCAAACCATAAATATAGCTGATTGGAAACCAAGGTCATGTCTCCATCATGATTTATGGAGCTATTTAAGGAAACTGTCTAGGACTTAATCCAAAGGAACAGGAACAATTTCCACAAATGTGAATGTCTCCTTCACGGAAATATTTAAATAGATGGACAGTGGCATTCTTAAGCTACAGTCTCTCTGTTTCATGCATGAAAGGCATTAGAGAAAAAATACATAGCTAATTAAAAATACCACCGGAAGTAAAGTGAAAACGATGGATCAGAGGCAGAGCGCAGCACTGTGAAGACACAGGAGGAGGTGAGCTTTCTGGACACCTGGCCACTTCCATTGCAGGAATCCTTCTGGAACCAGCTCAGCATCATTTCCTCATGAAATGAGGTTCCTCTTAACCAGCCTTCTTAATAAGGTCAAACTGCTCTGTTCGGTACGTTATGACACAGGTAACTCAACTTCATATCTTTTATCCAAAGTACGGTTTTATGTGACTACATGACCAATTACTGCTTCTTATAGTCAATGGTACGTTTCAAAAGGATACCATTTAATCATGAGAACTTAACACACCATAAACACAGTATCTACCACAAAAAAAATGGTCTTCATGAATATGCATTCACTATTTGAATGAATGAAAGAATAAATGCAGAAGTCAAAAATTTGACAGTGACTTAAATTATATCTTTTATGGCTTTGTGTCTTTATGCATTGTACTCTAAATTCTTGTTTGACTCATCTGAAAAACCTAACAGTGGCAAACGGAGTTGAGCCAAATTCCCAACAATAATCAGCTCCCATTTGGACTGGTCAGTTTCTTGAGAAAGGCTTGCAAAAAAACGTGAGGTTACTAAGTTAGCAAAATCCTAATGTTCTCACAGTATGACCCCAGATTAGCTATTTCCAGTTGACTTCTTTAATCTAATTCATAGGTTTGCTTGAAAATCTAATGTGTGCCTCCTTTCTCTTCGAACTGATCTTCCTCAGCATTTCACAGTTAATGATGTTACCTTCATTGGACCCTCAAGGCCAGATTTATCAGTTTATCTATCGGATTTAATTCATCCACTTCATCCATATTCCAATGTTTTTCCCTACGGTATCATGTTAACTGTCTGACTGTCTTAGTCACTCTTTTTGAGACACAATACCTGACACCTATAATTCAAAGGAAGAGGTTAATGTTGGCTCCATTTATTGAGGCTTCAGTCCATAGTCTGCTGGCTGCAAGGCAGGTGAGCATGGTACAGGGTCATGGCAAAAGAAAGCTATTCAAGGCCTGGCATACAGGAAGCAGAGAGAATCAAGGAAGGAGCCAGGAAGTAACATAAACCTTGACAGCCCACAACCCCAGTAACCCACCACTTTCCAAAAAACCCCACTTCCTAATGGCAAGTCGGCTATAAACCCCCTTAATACAATTACCTCCAAAAGCCCCACCCATGAGTGAAGGAGGCCCTTGAGAGATATCTAGATACAACCATAATCCTGGCTTAATTGTTTGTCATTTGCAATGCTAATTCTAGCAAACGTAATAAAATTTTTGAACTCTTAGCGCCATACTCTGAATGGTTGAGAGACATCATTGTATATGTTCAAAATATGCTGCCTTTATAAGGGTGGGGCTGGAGTAGTGTTAAGTAGATAAGAGTTCAAGGGCACTTTTTAAAAGCTGGAAGAATAAGATCAAATAAAGAAAGAACACTGAAAATATTTGCACAAATGTTTTCTAAAATGTATTCCTGTTTGTGCGTACTCACGTAAGCTTGTGGGGATGTGAAATGTATTTAATCTCTTAGGAAATAATCAAAAGAGCATGAAAGCCATTGGGCAAGAACAGAAGTAGGCACACTTTCTCTAGAAAGCAGGATACTAAAAATTTTAGATTTCTTGAGCCATACAGTCTCTAGTGTAGTAACTCAACTTTTGCTTTCTGGTTCAAAAGCAGCCACAGGTATATAAACAAGCAAATGTAGTTGTGATTCAATAAATTTTTTTTTATGTTTTAGAAAAACAGGCAACCAGTGGATTTGTTCCCATAGGAAAAGGATCCAAAAAAATATGGCTTTCCCAATTTATAATCTCCACAGATGAGGAGAAAAATAGATATTAATAGTAAGAACTGCTATGTCAGTAATAAGATGAGTCACATTTGAACAAATGGGGACAAGATATGACATTTTAAACTGTGTCCTAATATCTAATTCCCAAATTTCATTCTGCATTTTTGACATACTGTTTCATTCCAGCCTCCAAAATATTTACGGGATAATGCCTAATTTCAGTTATTGTCTTATCGTTGCTTGTATCTAGAGGTCCCCCTAAAAGCCTCATGCAGTCAAATGTATGGCTTTTTTAAGATGGTTGGATCTAGAAGTGTGTATTGGGTTTAAGGAGGTGATGCAGGTACTGATTCACAGTGCAGTTCTAGAATTAAGGGTGCTAGGATTAATGTGCCTGCTACCCACCCTAATTACAGGTAGCCTGGGTACAATACGAGGAACAAAGAGCAGGTCACAGCTTGTCCCTTGTAGCTTGCTGTCTTGCTGCCTTCTTCCTTGTTTGAACTATTTCTCTTCCGCAGTGCCCCTCCGCCATTCCACCCTGCCTTACAGCCAGTCAATTATGAACTAAAACTTCTACGAACTGTGACTCAAAATAAATTTGGCTAAATGTTTTGAAGAAGTGCTTTTTCACAGTTTTAAAGCATTTGTTTTGATGTATTGTACAGAGCTGTGTATATTGATTTAAATATGAAAATAATTCTCAATTTTTTTGAAACACCTGTGTCCTAGTTCTCAGCAGAATTTAAGCTAGCAATAATTAACTTACAGAAAAGAAATATTTTAGCCAAATGCTGAATGAATAGGAAGAAATCAGACTTCAAAGTTATGATTTGGTTTATGCTCAGTTCCCAGAATGGTTGTATGTTATATACACACAGACACAGACACACACACACAGGCACACGCACACACACTCTATATAGTCAGCAAGTACATTCATCTTATCCATGTAAGATGATCTGGGGACAGTTCCACTTCGCAAGTTCAGGGCTTCTCAGAGGCTCTTTCGTATTCCAGGACCCTGGGCAAAGTAAAATAGCTGCCTAGGACTGCTTTACTTGTGGTGCATTAGAAGAGTAAAGAATCATGAGAAGAAATACGGAACACTGGAACACTGATTTTTCTCCCTATATTTTATTGCATAAAGTAAGTCAAATAACAAACCTTCAAGTCAATGGGTAAGAAAATACAGTCCACCCACCCACATGGAGTCTTAGCAAAGGCATAGTATAATCATAGACAAAGAATACCAAGTGCCACCAAAAAACTACTCAAGGAGATTTACTATAAACTCTTGACACAAATGTCAATTCTTATGAAAGCTTCTGTGGCAAAGCAATATAACAGGGAGTGTGAGGCACCATGATGAATTGCCAAGGAAGCCGGCAAAGACTTTTGTCTTTGATAATGACAACTCTAAGGAGCACAGAGAGTAGAGTTATTGCACCATGTAACTGCATCAGCTTGAACTAGTGCATCCGAAAAAGAAAAAGAAAGGTAATTTTGATTTTACCAGAAAGATTTATGACAGATTTGTTTTAACAAAAAGAGTAAAGGGACAAAGAAATGGTTTCAAGATGTATGGAGTGATGAAAAATTAAGAAAGCCATCTGGGCCTACCACAAGATGCTGAGTTCAGTTTGGGACTTAGGAAATTTGAGGTGATATCAGGTCACTTACTTAAATTTTTTCAGGAAGTATTTGAAACAATAAGGTTGATGAATAACACATGGTTGCAGATGAAATTAAAGGAATCAGGAGAATAAATGTGATTGATAAAGCTTTGGACATAAAAGAACTTCACAGACGAAGTAAATAAAATAGAGAAAGGATTGAGAGCTGGAGCCAGAGGTCTGAGTGACACCAAAAGTAAGAACTGGAGACAATGAAACATGAAAACAGTGAAACACCAAAAATGGAAAAGGGAAGGTCTCTTGATTACTTTTCTCTCATTGCTGAGACAAAATACCCAATGCCTAAAATTAAGGAAGGAAAGATATATTTAGCTCACAGTGTGAGGCCATTGCAGTCCATAATCTGCTGGGTCTAAGGCAGAATGGCATGGCAGACCAGCACTGCAGAGGAACAACAGTTCTTGGCAGTGGAAAATTACAGAGGCAACAACAGCAAAAAGGAGCACACAAGAAGGCGCTTTCTGTTCCTTATATCGCATACAGGCCACATCCAGTTGGATAGAGCACTCACATCCTTAATCTCAGCATTGGACTGTGAATCAGTCACAAACTCTAGAAACCTGCCCCCATGACCCATGAGGCTTTGGGAGGACACCCAGACATAAACTATAACAAAAGGAATCACCCAAGTAAGTGTGTCCTGGAGCAAGGTATTTGTGAGGCAGCCAGGGCAATGCGATTGAGTACATTTTTCGGCATCAGGAAAACCTGCCTAGTCCTGCAATTTTGCATGATGCATCTCACTGAGATTGAGAAGTAAGTTTGGGGTTTATATTTTCCTCCAACATATTACTAGTGAACTCCCAAGGTGCAACTGCACGACATTGTTTTCACCCACTCCCTTCAAGAGAGAGCCATTATAAAACTGAAGAAAATAGTTTTATACCCAAATGTCACAATTCTTTCTTCTCACATGATGTACTATATATGGTTCCTTTTCTTTTCCTGAAGCTTTTCCTCCCTTTAAGTATACACCCTCCCTAAGTTATTTTCCTCAATCTCTAAGAAACTTTGTGAAATCACTTTTGTTTTGTTACTATTATTCTTCCAAACAGATGAGGAAACTGAGGCCTAGAAAGTTATAACTTCCCTCAATGCTTAGCTGACATTCTAACAACTCTGAATCCACACCATTGTTACATGTATTTTATATTTTTATTTTTCTGACTCTTTTTATATTGGTACTTCCAACTGAAGGTAATGAAACAGCATTGATTTTTAGACTTTTTACAGTTCTTGTGCTGATTAAAACAGAATAGCTTTTATCTTCTTAATGGTATTATATATTTTTATTGCCAAAATTGCTGAATTTTTACCATGTGTATTATCATGCTCATCATTTTGCTATCCAGTATTAAAATTTCAAAGAATTAATAGACTTTAAATAGGCAAAAACCTGGTCTCTTGCAATGTATTCTCACAAAGCTCCAGACTTAAGTCCCAAAATTGATTTATTGTATATTCCTCACTTGTTTATTTTTTTTTCTTCTAGGAGAGACTATATTACCTATAAGTAGAGACAAGCTGAGATAAATAAAACAGGGAAATACACTAAGATACTCCAAAAGCATCATAACGTTTATTTATCTGAACTGATTAAAAAGTTGCATTACCCTTTTTACTTGCTCTTACATCAGTTACCCATGCCATGGCAGGTTTCCTACTGACCTCAAAAAATTGAGCATGTATAGATGTTACTTATGATGTTTTCTGATGTGACAAGATAAGCATGCTAATTTCATGAGGATCCTAACCTGAAAATCATCTTCTTAACCATCTTGGGAATTGCACACATTTCCTCACAGTCACATTGTTCTTCCCTGTTTAAAAAAGAAAAGGAACCACCTCCTAAAAACTTCAACTGCTTTTCTTCTGGAATGACAGAGACTCCTGGAGGGGAATCAACCTAAGCAAAGTAGCATGGAGAGAAACACAATTTCTCTTGCAGGTGTCAGAGTCACAGAGATTTGGGGCACTTGCCTAGCTGGAGCCGAGTTGTCTATGACAGTAAATAGCCTGGCGCAGCAGTGACTACAAAGTGCTATCTGTTTTTTCTCTGTGCATTGTGTGGGTTGGGAGTTTTCCTTTCATACTTCATTTGCACCTGCTGAGTGATGCCACGGAATGGCAGTGCTCTCCATCTCCTCCCACTTAGGAAGCTGCACATTATGTGACACAGAGGCACCCACACTACTCATCAAGGCCCCGGCCTGAGCCTTGCTGTGGGATGTGTGAACATCTTTCTGCACTGCTGCATAAGTGATTTTTAAGAAGTACTATGATTGGATCAATAAGCATATGAAACAGACACTGTCCTGCAATTTAAGGTTTTTCTCACTGTAACTATTCGTGAGAACTGTAGTTGTTTTCAAATGCTCTTTTTCAAAATAAAGAAAAATGTGCCTCCTAAATAAACAGCATAGTCATAAACAGGGAGAAACAGGCATTAATCATATTTTTAAAAACTTGGGGAGGTGCAACTTTTGACTTGTATAATAAATACGTTAAGTCTAATGTTTACTAATATGTCAACACGATTTGAAAACGTGAACACATCAATGTTCAAGCAGGCTGACTGTATAAAAAGAGAGAGCATAGATAGAGTCAGGTGCTGAGAACTGAACTCAGGCCCCACACTTGAGCGCTACCCCAGGCCCACTGACTATATTTAGAAGCCCACCTTTCACCTAGGATGTTCCCACATTTGCTAGTGGAAAAGTCTGCCTGGAGTACCAAACCTTGATCTAGACACAGCTCTGGTGGAAAATACATGTCAGACAGAAATTAAGTAATTTCTGAAGGAAAACCAGAAATGAAAAGAGAGAATGTGCTCTTATGAACCATGCCCTCAAAAGATCAAAAGACATTTTACACTATAGAATAAATTATTGCATCATTTCTAAAAGAGTTATATGCATTTGGGGAAATGTGTTTATACATGGAATGACCATGCAATAGGTAAATTTTTAAATATTTTAAAATTTATTATAGTGAAGCAAATATTGGCATTAACCCCTCTCAAATCATTTCCCTTCATGTCAAACAAACGCAATCCATCATTCTTCCCACTTCTAATGCAGCTCTGGAAATCCTCTTTCATCAGTGGCTTTGGTTGCAATGCTACAGCTGCCTAGATTTCCAGAATCTATTCAACACATTTTGATTTTTATGACCATGCTGGGGAAGAGGCAGTATGGCGCCAGATTCAGTCAATAAGACCACACTGCAATTTTTTTACCGATCTGCTTTTCTGTTGGGTGGTGATTCACAGCAGCATGCACCATGGTTTTGATGGCACCACACAAAAACGCTCATGAAATTCCACTTCCAAAACTGCTTCTGAAAATGGAAAGAATGGTGGGATAATAGCAACGTCTTTTACTGCAATAAATATTTTAATTTAAACACGCACTGTATGTTTCAGTCATGCCTCAAATATACATAAAAAGAGAACAAGATAGGTTAAAGAGAATAAAACCAACACTTAACAGTAAGCCACATAAGCCACAAATGTCCTGTTCAGAAATTAAACGTCCTTAAAAGCATGCTGATACAATTAAGAACCCTTATGAGGATAACTAAGAATATGAATAATAGTATACAAAATGTGTTGAGGAAGAGCATATGGAATATATGAGTATATGTATTAGTTACTCGTTGCTGGGACAAAACACCCAAAATGAAAGAATGAAAGGTTTATTTCGTACAGTTCTTGGAGGTTTCAGTCCATACTCGGTTGGCTCCAAGGCAGCGTGGCATGGCGGGGCTGCACTTTAAGGCTGCTGCAAGCAGCAAGCGCAAGAGAAAGACACGCCTTCTTCCCGCCTGACTCCACCCCTAGGCGGGTGTAGCACTCACAGCACCAATCCGAGCTCTAGACAACAACCAATCACAAGCTCATAATTGCATGAGGCTTGGAAGCCACTGACATAAACCATGTCAATGTATATCAGTTGAGGTTCACATTTACACAGGAGAAGGTTATTTCCAAAATTGAAATTATCTTCGCTTTAAGGAGCCAGAGCACACAGCAGCTTTAGAACTTATTTGGAGTGTTCTAAAGAGAGGTTAAGCATTTAACATAATACCTGAATTTTCTTTTGGGCAAGATTGATATTCTTTAGAAAGATGTGAAAAATCTGGAATTTTTTTTTCTTTTATTTTTGTACTGGGGGGTCGAACTCACGACATCGCTCTTGCCAGGCAAACAATTTTGCTGCTGAGCTAAATCCCCAGCCCTGGAAAAGTATAACTATTATCCTTAGTGACTATGGAAGGGCTTAAAACAAACTTTGAGGAAATACAGAATAGAAGATGTAAACTCCTACTACCCTTCTCCTCTATATTTTAGTATTTTCAACCTTACTGAAAAAGAATTTAAAGCATTTTTGTATGCAAGTCTCATGAAAAGAACTTAGATTATGCTAACCATTAACTGAACAGACTAGGCAAAATCCAAAAAAACCTCATGAAATATCAATGATTAATTTTAAGGAACTAGAATTAAACAAAGTATAAATTATGAGAAGTGCAGCGTAGTCTTTGATGATTGAGAGCGGACTTTGCGTTTGAAGATGAGACTCTTCTCGTTGCAAAGCACCGGGAAATGGTACTCACAGGTTCTCTTAAACGCGGAATTCATCCGCTCTCTCTTCCAAAAAAGGCTGCCTGCTCCAGTCCAGGTACTGAGCTTGAGTCTGCAGTAGGAAGTTTCTCTTATCAAATCTCATACTAGGGAGACTATATGGTATTTACCCTTGTGAGTTTGGAGAGTTTCACTGAGCGACCCACAAGCTACCCTCCAGGACTTCACGCCCTACCACAGGGGAAAGATGCAAACCCGAGTCCACGCCTGCGGTTTCAGCGGCTTCCGGGGAGGGGAATCAGCCAGGAAACTCACGTCAAGGCCTTGGAAACATCACCTGTTTTGGTAAAGGTCGAACTGTGCCTCAGAAACAAGTTGATGAGGGATTTCTCAAAATACAATTAAACATCTGAGACATACTTAGAGCAGGTCAATTTATTAAAACATTAAACTGGATTTGCTATTGCAATACATTCCCCTCTAGCCTTGTGGGTTAGGTTGCTTTTTTTTTTCCCCTCTTAGGGATTTTTGCCACCTTGAAATCAGAAGCCACTATGAATAAATATTTGTCATGTCTTCTTGTAAAAGTCTAAACTCCTCCTCGAGATTATCCCAAGGGTCTTATATATAGAAAAAAGAAAAATGATTCTTCTCAGGGTAACCAGAGAGAGGGCAAGTTAGCCTTGAGACAGGAAATAGAGGAAACTGTAGTCTCCTAAAAGCCTGTGTACTGCAGGGAGGTGACAGTTTTAGGAGACAAAAGCTATGTGCAGCTATGATCAAAGCCCCGCTATAGGTGTGACACCCAAGGAGTAACTAACACTGGGAGACAGGCAGGGCCGCTGCGCGCTCTTCCAGGCGGCCACCCAGAGGGAGACAGTGGGAACCTGTATCTGGAGCAGTTCTTCCGGTGTCTGTATGTCCCAGAAATGGGGAGATCTCTAAAACTGCATAAAGTTCCCCTCAGAAAATACTTGTTTCTTTTTAAAAATTATATAACATGATATGTTTTCTTTACCTGAGGCGGTAAACTAAATCTACTTTTTATACAGCTGTAACGCATTTCTTCTGGCTCTATTCCCCAGCAGAAGCAACATTGCTATCACGTTATCTACTTCTTTTTATTTTACTTTTTAGTAGACAGTGCACATCCATGGTACAAAACTTAAGACCTGGTAGTAATGTAAAAACATTTCTGCAGGATAAACTCATTGTTTACAGCAAAATGGTCGAGTCAGAGAGAAACTGAGAAGACTCTCTTCCCTCTAATTCCTGTTTTGGAATCACATATTGCTGAATATTGTAGTTTTTACATAGCTACTCCATCCAGTCTGCAAGTACACTGCTTACTCCCTCATTTTCTCAATTTTTTAACATTTACCTTCACTGAAGTATCTCTCACTCTTCATCGTTTGATCACACCAGACAAGACACCTTCTACTATGTTTTTCCTTTTCACAACATGGAGCTCTGTCAACATAGAACAACTGTCTGTTCAATCAAAAGAATACCTTAACTTAAAGGGACTCCATGCCAAGGGTGGGCTTTGGTAGCCAAGTATTTTAACAGTTCCCGGAAGCTTTTTAAGTAAAAATGTGAGTAATACATGTGGAAATATAACTAGAGCATGGGTCTACTTACACCTACAGAAGTCAGGAAATAAATGTATTGGACAGGCAAAAAGCACTCATTAGCTACTTGAAGAGAGCATGGGCAAGCTAAATGTGCTGCTAAGTATACGTTATATAAGCCATCTATAAATTCACTGTAGCTTCGTAGGTTGCAATGAACTGATTTCCAAGAAAACTGATAATAAATATTTCCTTTAGGTCATAGGCTAAGGACCCATTTTACTGGAGTTACCAAAGAGCTAGTGCATAATTATCAAAGAGAAGGGTGAGAAAACCCACCTCTCCTTGAGACAGCTTGGAAAAAAGAGATGGGCACTGGGGCAACCTAAATTTGAATAGATTAAACTCTCCTCCTGAGGAGAAATGTTGTGGAATGGGAACTTCCTATATAGTGTTCGTATTTTTAGACCAAATCAGGAACTCTCATTCTTGTTTCCATTAAATAAAGAGAAGTTGGAAAGAAACCAAAGATCACAGAGTGAATAGGGATTACTTGCCACTTAAAAGTAACTTGGAACAGGACCTGATAATCCCAGCACTGTGGGACACTGAGGAAGGAAGGTAGCAAGTTCCTACCCAGCCAGTGCAACTGAGGGACATACTAAGGTTCTTTCTGAACTGAAAGACTCAGGAATGCAGCTCAGTGCAAAGGCCCTGGGTAATCTCCAGTACTAAAATGAATGAATGAATGAATGAATGAATGAACAAATGAATGAAAATTGGTCATCAAAAATTCTTATGAACCCTACAACTTTGCAGTGTGAGGAGAACACCAGTCATATTACCATTCCTCTAATGGCTAGGCTCTGAGATAAAAGCAAAGTGCAAGTAGATACTCCTTATACTCAAAAGCCAGATTTGGAAAATTTACCCATGCCTAGAAGCCAAGAATATGGCTCTGAACAAGGATTATAGGTGCATCGGCCAAGTTCTTTTTCAGTGCTTACTTCAAATAGTAATTTTTGAGATACACTTAAGACTCTAATTTTCAGCATCTGAGTGTGAAAGCAAAGGGCGTTGTTTCTACCTTTAAGATCTTGGGGAAGAAGGATCCGGCCAAGCAGACTTGGACCTATACACATAAGTTTTAAAGAGCAGCTTGTGAACGCTGCAAAGTCCTGCCCTACACTTGTGTCATGAAGGTGACACATGAGCTTGGTAGCTGTCTCCTTGTGTTTACTTTGCCTTGCTGATTAATGGTCATAATATCATTGGTAATATACTGATTACCAAAAAAAATGCTCCTGGTGAAACCAGTACTCAATAAGTAGATTCCAGTCACAAACAGAACTGCAATCATCTCAGCTTTCAAGCCTCTACTAAGATGAAAAAATATTTAGACAGAATGCCTACTTTAATATATGGAAAGCCCCCTATAAATAATTAGCATTAAGCATTCCTTTAAAGATTGTGAATCTTGATACAATAACTGATAATAAAAGCCTCTGCTAAATCCTTGGTACACACATAAGAGAAGAAATACCATATTTATAACAGAAGTTGGAGAAATTATTCTTAAGAATAAGAAAGCCTTTGCTGTGAAAATTGTAGCTTCAGGAGTAGAGCCAATCTTCAGAAAGGTTTCTAGCTGAATTACAATCATCTCTATCCTTTAAAAAATAATAAGGATATTCATGTTTTTGCTGCATGGCTTTTCTGTTCGATAAATGGATTTTTAAATCTATCTTTGAGGAGGCACTGAGAAAAATAATGAATCTGGCAATAAAGAGAAACCACAAATTTGTTAATTGAAGAGTAGTCACTTACGTTTCTAGTCATGTCACTTCTTGTTTGTATTTATATGGTATTTAATTTAAAGTGTTAATGAGGGGAGACCTTACGCCGTTCTCCTCAAGCATGGCACTCTGGGAATCTGACATGAAGAAACTTTGCAGACATGTGTAACAATGACTGCTGATGTCAGGAAAGAAAGAGAGACAGACAGACAGACAGACAGACAGAGAGGACCAGAGTCTAAGAATGACATCTGTGAAATGTTTGAGTCATAAATAAAATTTGACTGTAATTATTATGTGTTCATCAACCTCTCCAGTCTCTTTCTCTACACACACACACACACACACACACACACACACACACTCACACACACACACACACACACTCACACACACACACCCCAACATAGGTTGCCTCTGTTTTGCTTCAAATATATTTATTAGTATTCTTTGTTAAAAAGGCATTTAGCATCTATGGGACAGAGGTCTTTGCCTTGCCTTAGAAACAAAATTTTACCCTAACTTGTTGTATGAATGCTATATATACTTGGCACTTGGCACCTAGAGCTTATTTTAGTTGTTTTGTTTTGACTTTTCTTCCTTCAATGAAATAATTCAAATACATGCAAATGTATAAGGCTAGTAAATAAACACCAATGAATGCAAAATATAATACACAAGAAATTTAATATTATATACACAGTTGAAATGTCTTCTTTCTCCCTTCCCAGTTAGATTCCTCTCCATTCATCCCAGAAGTACATGGAATTTTGGATTAAATGTTTGTCATTTTCAGGTCTACTTTATATGGTCATTTTACACACATACAGTACATATATGTGTAACTAAATATATATAAATATGTATAACTAACTGTGTATTTAACTTAATATACATAACTGAATACATATATCAGTGAATATATGTAGCTAGTTACATATATATAAGTATATATATATATAAAACTGCAGATACATGAATATATTTGTATACATTCATCTAACTATATATGAGGAATATTATTGTAGAAATACAGTGTATGTTCTTATCCAGGATACTACATCAAATGTAGCATTGTGTTTAGAGGAGTTACCACAAAAACTTATCCCCTCAGCTCATTCTTTTTTTTATCATTTTATTGTATTGTATTGTATTGTATTGTATTGTATTGTATTGGTTTGGCTTGGTTTGGCTTGGTTTGGTTTAGTTTAGTTTGGTTTTGACACAAGCTCTTTCTGTGTAGCCCAGTTTGGCCTCAAACTCACCACTATTTTCCCCTCTTTTATGACTGTAGTGTGTCCTATCACAGGGTTTTTCCACAGCATGCCTACACATGCAGCTGTTGATGGTGATTTCCATTATCACATGTTGCTCTGTCTTTTGAACAATGGCTTTGAACATTCTTGCACATATGTCTTTGTGTACTTAAATAATATTATCCCTGGGCTACATGTTTGAAATTTGCTTTGAGTATGCAAAGTATCAAGTTTAGGTATTTACTACCCTTTCTCTTAAATGATTTTTATGAATTTCTAATCACAGTAGTATTGCGTGAATGTTTCCTTTGCTATACCGACTTAAAACTTGTCTACACATTTGGGTTTGTTTGTTTTGTAATAGATTCAAACTAGAGAATACTGAGCAACATCCTTAATGTATTTTCTTTCTTTCTTTCTTTCTTTCTTTCTTTCTTTCTTTCTTTCTTTCTTTCTTTCTTTCTTCTTTCTTTCTTTCTTTCTTTCTTTCTTTCTTTCTTTCTTTTTTTTCTCTTTCTTTCATTTCTTTCTTTCTTTCTTTCTTTCTTTCTTTCTTTCTTGCTTGCTTGCTTTCTTGCTTTCTTCCTCAGTGGCTCACTGCCTGCCTGGCAAGCATGAGGCCCTGAGTTTGATTCCTGGTAACAAAAAAAACGAAAAAGCAATGTACCCTCTCCCCCAAAAAAGTTCAATATAAAAAAAAAGAACTTTTAAAAATGATCCAACATTTTCTAGACATTTGTGCTTTCTTTTAAACATGCTTCATTATTCCAAAGAAAACAAATATCAATCTTTGTTTTCTTTAAAATGCCCTAAAATTTTCTTTTTGTTCAGGCCTTTATTAAGATGAAAATATTTCATTGTTGTTTACAGTTAAAGATAAATATCTTAGGTGTGGTTTATATGCATGTGTTGAAATATCACATTGATCTGCATTAACAAGTGCAATTAATGCACATAACTAAAATATTAAATCAATAATTAAAATAAAGATAAGGGTCTTAATGCCCACAATGTTAAGAAATAAAAAGTTCATTTATTTGCACTGATTTTCAGGACTTATATCTCAGTCTACGGTTGATTTTATGCATCTGTATGTGTGAGATGGGGAAACAGCTCAGCTGCACAGCTCCTGCCTAGCAAGCATAAAGTCATGAGTTCATTTCCCAGTACCAAATAAATAAATAAGTCAATCAGTCTACATGCATTTATAAACACATGTATTACAGATATATGTGCTTTTTTACAGTTGTCTTAGCTTCTTTCCACTCTATCTGAATGATAAAATCATTTTAGGTTATACACTGTGGCAATTTTCTTAGAATATTGTTCTGAATTTGTGTATATACTATATTTTATAAGTATAAAATATAATTTATATCTTTAGTAGTTTGTTTCTATTTCACACAATGTTTTTCCCCATTAATTTGTCCTTTATTTTTAAAAATGTTTTATAATTTTACTGTAAAAAATTTTGCACATTTCTTGTTAGTTTTTTTACTGCTTTACATTTTAGTTAATAATCTAGAAATTTAAAATTACAATAAAATGTTTTTTGGCTGAATCTTATACACCATAAACATATTGATACTTCCCATTATTTCTAACAATCTAATTGCAATTTCTCTTGGTTATCTGTTAACCTTACACAAAATGAAATTTTTCTTTTTTAATCATTTTATTTATTTAATCCAATTTCTGAGCTTACTGGACTGACCAATATAATGCAAAATGAGACATCTTTTTCTCTTGTCCTGTTTTAAGAAAAATGTTGCCAATGTTTCATGGTTGTCTGAGAGGTTTAGTGCATTAAGGAAATTTTCCTATGTTCCCATTTCTCTAAGAAATTTTGTCACGGAAGAACATTGAAAATTGCTGACATTTTTCCTGTTTTTATTGAAACAATCCTGTGACCCTTGCCTTTGTTAATCTGTTAATATGATAAATACCATTGTTTTCATCCATATCGTGTTTGTTTTTAGGGGATAAAATTCTCTCGATCACAATACATTTTTAAGCATTGTGAATTTTGGTTGAGATCTAATCGGTTTATGGTTTTCGTCTTCTAAATTGATGGAGCATGTTGGCTTGTCATTTGCCTCTAAATTTTCCTTCAGTCTCTGGGACATTCTGCACCTATTTATTACTGGAGTTGTTCCTTACTTGAATATTTGTTATAATTTGTTTGTGATACCAATATGGATGATGGGCATGTGCGTGTGAGTGTGTGTGTGTGTGTGTGTGTGTGTGTGTGTGTGTGTGTGTGTGAGGGCAGGTGGAGCATGATTAAAAGCACGTGTGTTAAATTCTATTTAAATTTTAAAATAATATTTTTCTTTTCCACTTCTTAAATCAGACTTTTATGTTACATTTTCTTGTAACTTTTGTCATATTTTCTTATACCATGCTTTATATATGTTTTCAAAATTATTAGCAATAAAATGACTGTATTTTTAATATCTACTTTGTGTGTATTTGTTCCACTTTGGTTATTTGTTATTTCTGTCGTTCCTATCAGTCTTGGTTCATTCTATTTGCTTGAGATTTATTTTGTTGCTCTCTTTCTAACTTCTTAAATTGGACACTGAGTTCATATTTTTCAGCACTTTCTTACAATAAATCATATTCTAAGCATTATGTTAGCCATTTTCCATAATTTTTGATATATTGTTTTCTTTATTTTTCAGTTTTATTGTTCAATTTCCATTATGATTTATTCTCTGAGTTATATAGAAGTATTCTGTTTCCAAAGATAAAAGATTTCTTTCCCTGTAAGGTGAATTTCTTTCTGACCAGTTCTTTGTTGAGACTTAACACTTAAAGGGCACTGGCTTTATTTGGGTAGTTTGGTGGATTTTTGACCTTCCTCCATCCAAACCTTGACTCTTGTTTCAATGTATCTACCAAAACCAGTCACTTTGTGAATGGCTCTGCCCCAAATGAGAGTTTTGCTATTTTTCCCCTTTTAACTCTAGCAGTCTTTTATTTTATTGAAATCCAAGTTACACATATTTTTAATGTTTACTATCAGAATATTTTCAGACCATCTAGTCAACCATATTTCCAGAAACAAATGTTGAAGCAGTTTGTGTATATCTTGTAGCTTGGAAAGAGTACAGGGGTTCAATCCTTTCGCATATTTGTTCTTTTTGCTGAGTAAATAAAGTTCTCAAGAAAACACTAATTTGTAAATGGAATCTTCATGCAGGAGGCTGCATCTGTTACAGTGTCGATGATGGATGATCCTGATTCTTTTGGTTGTCTAGCACATCTATGTCACCATTGTATCTATAACACATCTTAGACTCCAGGATCAAGACTTTCTCTCCAGTGCCGTAGTAAGTCAGGTTCAGATTTTACTTTTTACTTATTTTTGCCTCCTTTTTATTAGTATATGTTTGTAAAGCACAATAATTACCTTCATCTGGGGAATTAGAATATGTATGTATGACAGTTTATTCATTAATGTTAATGTCTTCATTATGATTTGTCTCATTAGATGAAAGAGTTAAAATTACTTAGAAAATATACATAAATGTAACATAAAATAAGTAATTGAGAAATTTAGTGAAATAAGATAGGAAGAACTGGATAGGAAAGTAATAAATCTAAGCATAAAATTATAGAGTAAAACAGTTACATAAATCATTTTAAATTTACCACAAAACTAAATTTTCAATTTCAAAAGGAGGAAAATCAAAAAGGGAAATATTGCCCATTATAATAATAAAAAGATCCTTCAGATTAAAATAGATCAAATATGGTATTATAATACGATGAATCCACATAGAGCTTCCTGTAAATTCAAACACACTATAATACAAGCTGAAATATCTACTGGGGGTGAAAACAAAAAAAGAAAGAAAAGAAAATCCAGACAATAAGTGTTGAAAAGCACAAAATAATTAGTAATTGATGAATTCTATAAAACTTTCTCTGTGTTCTGAATAAACGGTAGAGAGATATCTTTTATGGGTATTTCACATATGATGTTCTCCATACTATTCTTCAAGTAGCCTTTCAAATTCTTGTGCCTTCCTGTGATATTAATATACTAACTTATAACAGCTATCAATCGGTCACATTAAGGACACGTAATTACTTTTGTTCAATGCAATACTTGACATTCAGATTATATTCAGCAATCTACAGATAGAAAAGCCATATAATAAAAAAGCCATATAATAAAAATTCTATTGAACTGTAAGTCATTGAAATGTGATGTCATAAAAAGCTTATTTCAATATATACTGATGAACATAAATAGATAAGCAATAATCACTCAGTAACTTATTTTTGAAAGCTACATGTGCAATTTATAACACAAATTAAATGCAGGTCAATATAAATGTTAACTTTATCCTTTAATGAGGTGCTAACTTGTGAGGAATAAAGTCACATTTAAACAGCTAAATAATATTTTAATAATATTTAAAATATAACAATATTATATAAATTCAAAGAGAATTTATATATACATGCATGTGTACACACATCTTACAAATATGCTAACTCCAGAACAAGAAATAAGGCACTTTGGTTGTATGTGGTAAGATAGACTCTCAAAGAGGACAGTTTTCAGTCGACTTGTACATTAAGGATAACATATTTAAAAAGAGAAGAAAGACACACATAAAATACTAAAAATTACAATTCAAAGAGGGCTATGAGAATAAATGAGCTGCGTGATGGTATAAATAATAAGACTTGTATTAGCTAAGATAGAGAGGATGCTAAGAATAATGCGTAGAGAAGATTTAGAGGAAAATACAAAGATGTGGGGTCCAGATATGAAACATAGTAATCAAGGCAGTGATACAATTACATAGTCTTTAATCCTTAATCTCTAAGTAATAGTGTTTTTGCAATTTTTTTCTTCTTCTTTTATTTTAAATGTATTCTTAAACCCAAAACCAGGTAGAAAATTACTGTAATAACCAGCTATGTAACCATCAAATCTCATTGCAAAGTAATTTTATGAAAAAGCAGAAAAAAATCAGGAGGCTAATCTGTCTGAAATTGAGATACAACAACAAAGAGAATATGCTTGGTCCTAAAGATTACAGATCTTGAAAAAGTAGGAAAATAATACTGTAGATGTGTCAACCATAGAAAACTGTGAGGTGGCTAGTTTAAATGTCAATAAAGGAACAAATTTAGGTGTAGGAAAAGATACTAAATCTATATTTACAGAAGTCCAACTGTCTCACGTCTATTGCAGTACTGTTCTGGAAACAACAATGTATTTAGCCTTTCAATTTAGGAAGAGGGCAAGCTTTTAAACTAAAGTGATTTGCTGCCATCTGGTGGCTCAGTGAGAAATTACAATGTTTTAGTATTAGAGACTCAAAGATTTCAAAATGTGTGTTCTTAAGATTTTTCAAATGGTCATTGCATTGTTATCTAATGAAATTTTTGGCATCTATTAGAAATGTTTCATATCTATTAAATTTATTTTCAGTCAAGTACAGAAAATATTAAAGGACATATATTTCAGTGTATTTTTAAATATCTTCAAAAATGTATAGATCAACTAAAAATGTCTAGCAATGACACATTTCTTTGTTTACAGCTTCAGATCTGATACAGAAAACATATTTTAAAAAGGAAAGAATGTCTAAATGTTAGATAATAGACTATGCTTTGAAAAGTTACATAATGATATTGAAACCAATGACCTCTACTTTTACCTTCATATTTAAACGTTCTCTGAGTATAATGGAAATTATTTAGTGGCTGTCATTTTTCTTTCTATGTTAGTATGCTTCACATCAGTGAGGATCCTGGGAGACATCACATATGACTGAAAAACTAAAAATCCTATTTAAAAATAAAATAAAGTAGAAGATAGTACTAGATGTGTGTAACTAGAGGAAGGAAAATAAATTTAAATAATACACTTTTCCCAGGTGGGGCTGAATTCCAACAATTTAGGATACATATGATTTATTTTAAGAATGTCAAATATCTGTTACTAATGAAAACGATCAAGAAAAGTTAAATCTGAAGAGCTGTCCCAAAACACATCTAACTGAAGAGAGTAAGTACCTTGAAAGAACTATTGAAACTGTAAAAGATACACGAAATTGTTAAAAAAAAAAAAAGGCAAAGATAGGTGGCAACTGAAGTAAAACATAGATCCATTCTTATTCAGACAGACTAATGTCATGAAGTAAATGTTGGCTACGTTTCGCTGATTGGGATAGTTGGGATAAAGCATACAGCCATTTTAAAGTCATGTAAAAAGTTCAAAATGGCTGTGATCTTCATAGTACAAGGGATAATTCTTTCCTCAAGGGAAAAAAACATGTATTTCATCATGTAAAGAAGATCACAAAAGGAAATTCTCTAGACTAAATGCATTTGAAACTCTGAGGTTTGCATGGGCTATTTCATTCTTTTTTATTTTAAAGAGAATACAACAAAAGAGGGCAGAACAAAGCAGATCGGAACAGAACAACATAAGCAACACCGCACTTTGCAATAAGACAATCAGACATTAACAGTACCTATCAAATATCTCTTTCTCTGCTATAGTTGACCATAGTTTCAAATACAATAATATCAAACATAACAAAATAGTATAAAACCATTCAAAAGAATGAAACAATTACAGGACATTCTGAACCGAATAACAGACAATGATCAATGGCTACTATAATATCTCATTTTCAATAAAAAAATTTGTTTATACTATCACATATATTAAAATCCCAATAAGACACAACATGATAGAACTGATGGTAATAGCAGAGTAGAAGCATGGTAGGACTTCTAAGCAAGATGATATTAAATCCATAATGGCTGCCATAATGTTTTGTTTTCTTCAAAACAGCTGTTAATACCATCATGCATAATAAAGTCAAACAAAACAGAATAAAACCATTCCAACTGATGAATGAAAACATTGAAAGGCTTCAAAGCAATGAAATGGGGAATCATGATTACTATAAAATTTTATATACTCTTACCAACTCTCATGCTAGGGAGACTATATGGTATTTACACATGTGAGTTTGGTTTATTTTGCTTATGAGTATGGCCTCAAGTCGTGTCCATTTATTTATAAATATCTCGATGTGATCATTCTTTATAGCTGAGTAGTATGCCATTGTATAAAAATGCCACAACTTTTTTATCCATTCCTCAGTTGAGGGGCACTTAGGTTGTTTCCAAGTTCTGGCTATTACAAATTGTGCTGCTATAAACATGGGAGCACATATATCACTGTGGTATGATGTTTTCAGTTCTTCGGGGAATATGCCTAGAAGTGGAATAACTGGGTCAAAGGGGACTTCCAAACCCAGATTTTTGAGGAATCTCCAGACTGACCTCCACAGTGGTTGCACCAGTCTACACTCCTACCAACAGTGCAGAAGAGTTCCTTTTTCCCCACAGCCTCTCCAGCACTTGTTGTTGGTATTATTTTCTATCCTGGCCATTCTTTCTGGGGTGAGATGGAATCTCAGGGTGATTTTAATTTGCATTTCTCTAGTGACTAATGGTGAGAAACATTTTTTCATGTATTTATTTGCCATTCATATTTCTTCATCTGAGAACTGTATTCATTTCAGATGCCCATTTTTGGATTGGATCTTTGAATTTGGAGGGTCTGTTTTTTTTTAATTCTTTATGGTTCCGGACAGAAGTCCTTTGTCTGATGGAGAGTCCATTAAGATTTTTTCCCAATTTGTAGGTTTTCTTTTCACTCTGCTGGAAATGTCTTTCGACATGCAGAAACTCTTTAATAAGATGTGGTCCCAGTTATTGATTCTGGGAAGTATTTCCCGTGCAGTTTGATTCTTGTTCATGAATTCTCTACTTACCCCTATTATCTTCAAGATTTTTTTCCTACTGTGTCTTCCAACAGATTTAGTGTTTCTGTTTTAAGATTTAGATCTTTGATCCATTTAGATTTTAGTTTAGTATATGGTGATAGGCATGGGTCTAGTTTTAGTCTTCTGCATAGCCAATTTTTCCAGCACCATTTGTTAAAGAGACTGTCGTTCTTTCAGGGAGCATTTTTGGCCCCTTTATCAAAGATAAAGTGGTTGCGTGAGTTTGTGGTTGTAGTTTTATCTTCCAATCTATTCCATTGATCTTCAGGCCTGTTTTTATTCCAGTACCATGTTGATTTTATGACAGTAGCTTTGTAATATAATTTCAAGTCAGGGATTGTGATGCCTCCTGCCTTGCCTTTGTTGCTTAGAATTACCTTTGCTATTCTAGGTCTCTTCTGGTTCCAGATGAATTTTAGGAGTGATTTCTCTATATCTATGAGGTATGTTAGTGGTATTTTGATTGGGATTGCATTGCCATTCTTCAATGCTCACCATCTGCAGAGCCCCTGAAACAGATCTGTTGAGTGTAGTTTGAGCCCACTGACTTACGTCCATTGTGAAATAGGAGAGTCAATTTATCTATTTGAAACTTTTTATTTGACATCTGGGAGAATAATAGTAATGCAGGGACAATACAAAGAAAGTTATTGGTCATTTAAGAAGACAAATTTTAGGAGCATATATTATTATGAGTTAAAATGAAAATATTCCCCCAAAGGCTCATGCATTCAGAGACTTTAACAGAATATTTCAGAAGATGTATGCATCTTGGGGACCCCACATTCATCAGTAGTATAATCCTCTTATGGGTTCATAGCTAATGTAATATTAGGAGGTGGGACCAAGCTTCCAGATGGGGCCAGTTGCCTCCTTGACCTAAAAAGGCATATTCTTTTATAGAATGCTCTCTCTCTCTCTCTTTCTCTCTCTCTCTCTCCCTCTCTCTCTCATTCCTGGCTACCATAGGTTAAGCAGCTTTCATTCTCCAGGCTTTGTCATCGTATCATTTCTGCCTTGGTGCCAAGTAAACCTGTCCTTCTTTTAGTTACAGGCATCAGATATTTTGCCTGCATGTTAGGAATGCTAACTAATACATGAGTCATCTCCACACAATGTCTAGTGAGATCGACCCTTTTGACTCATGGATTATGAATTATTAACAGAAATATAAAATGCAACTGTAATGACTTTAAAAACAACTTAGTCTCTGCTGTTCTTTTCATAACAATTTTTAAAACAATACATTTTGCATCAAGGAACAAACAATACAACACAGCCACTAAAATTAGGTATTCAGTCAAAACATAAATACTCAAAGGCAAAAACAGGTTTTATGAGGAAAAATGTTTACATAATTCAATATTTAATTTCAAAAAGATATATATACTAAATATTATATAAAACCATTAGTGAATACTAAAGATCAATTTTTGCAGCAAAATGTATGCATATTCTTAACAAGGGTGATAAATAAAGATTATAAATAGCTTTTTAATAATGTGACCATTACACACAAGTACACACACACATTCTGTATTCTTTTTTTATAATTTATTTATTTTATTTCAAACAGAAAAAACAGAAAAAGAGGCAAATAATTAAAAAACAGTAACAAAATCAAAATGATGAAAACAATAATAACAAGTACAAAGGTGATACAGGATTTCAAAATAAGATGATAGGAATTTAACAATGGTTGCTATGTTGTATATTGTTATCCCCGAAGTAATTGCTCAGGCTACCAGATACAATCATACAAGATTGACCAAAAATATAATTTAACTTTGAGCAGTTTCATTTCCTTTTACTATATATATTGTGACTTCTGTATCTTATTTCCTCTTTTAGTTTTTTTACACTAGTGAAACAATGTGATGTTTACACATGTAAGACTGATTTATTTCACTTATGAGTATAGTATCTAGTTGTACCCATTTACTTATAAAAGCCTCAAGTTTATCATTCTTTATGGCTGAGTAGTATTACATTAAATAAAAATTCCACATCTTGTTTTATCCATTCCTCATTTGATGCACATTTGGGTTATTTCCCAGATTTAGCTATTGCAAATTGCACTGTTATAAATGGGTGAACATATATTGCATGGCATGATATTTTCAATTTATCTTGGTGAGTACCCAGAAGAGGAATAGATGGGTCAAGTGGAACCTTTAATCCTAGTTTTTTGAGGTATCTCCATGCTGATTTCCATAGTGGATGCATGAGTCTACACTCCCACCAACAATGCAGAAGTATTCCTTTTTCCCTACAGCCTCGCCAGCATTTCTTATTGGTTAATTTCTTGATGTTAGCCATTGTTTCTGGAGTGAGATGGTATCTCACTATTTTTTAATTTGTATTTCTTGAATGATCTATGAGGTTGAACACGTCTTCCTGCATTTATTTGTATTTTTTCACCTGAGAATTGTGTATTCATCTCAGATATCCATTTTTGGATTGAGTCTTCAAATTTTTCAAAGTTCTAGATAAAAGTCCTTTGAGGAACAGTTGTCAGGATCATTTTCCTATTCTATGGGTTTTCTTTTCACTCTGTTGGTGATTCTTTCAACATACAAAAACTTTTTAAAAAGAGAAGACCCTATTTTTGATTCTTTATGGTTATTTCTGATGCAGTTTGGTTTTGTTCATGAACTCTTTGCTTACCCATATGTCCTCTAGATTTCTACGTTTCTCTTCCAATAGATCTAGTGATTCTGTATTATTTAGATCTCTGATCCATTTTGACTTTAGTTCAAGATTATAGGCATGGGTCTAGTTTAAGTTTTCAGCATGTAGAAAAACAGTGAAAAAATGTGATTCCCAGCATCACATTTTTTTTTTTTTTGTACCGGGGATTGAATTCACAATCTCATGCTCACCAGGCAAGCGCTTATATTGCTGAGCTAAATCTCCAGCTCTAGCATCACATTTTAAAGAGGCTATCTTTCTTGCAGTGGCATGTTTGGCTCCCTTCTCAAAGATAAGGTAGTTGAGTGTATTTGGAGTTGCTTCTGCATCTTCTGTTTTATTCCATTGATCCTCAGACCTTTTTTTATTTGTTTGTTTGTTTGTTTGTTTGTTTTTGTTTTTGCTAGTACCATACTGATTTTATTATATCACCTTTGTAGCATAATTTATGGGATTGTGATGCCTCTTGGTTGAAGCCTTTGTCGGCCAGGTTTGTCTTTGCCTTTCTAGGTCTCTTATGGTTCACAAATTTTAGGAATGTTTACTCTAGATCTGTGAGGTATGCTAATGATGTTTTGACTGGGATTGCTTTAAATCTGTATAATAGTTTAGGGAGTATGGCAATCTCCGTAATGTTGGTTCTTCCTATGCAAGAACAATTGTTATCTTTCCAATTTCTGAAATCCTCTTTAATTTATTTTTTCAGAGTACTGTAATTTTTAATGTATAAATATTTTATTTCCTTAGTTAGATTGATTCCTAAGTATTTCATTATTTTTGACATTATGGTGAAGAATGTGGATTCGCTAATTTCTCTGTCAGTGAGTCTGCTGCTCATGTACAAGAATGCTATTAAATTTTGAGTACTGACTGTGTACCCAGCTATAGTAATGAATTTGCTTATTAATTCTAGAAGTCTATTGATGGAAGTTTGGGGATCTTCTATGTAGAGTATCATATCATCTGTGAATAAAGAAATTTAACTTCTTCCTTTCCTTCATTTTTTATTTTTATTTCTCTTTTCTAATTGTTCTGGGTAATGTTTTCAGAAGTATATTGAATTCAGTGGTAATAGTGGACAACCTTGTCTTGTTCCCAATTTTAGAGTTAACACTTTCATTTTGTCCATTTATTGTGATGCTGACTGTTTGTCATTGATGGCTTTTATCAGATTGAGCTAAAGACCATCTGTTTCAATTTTTTCTAGGGTTTTTACCATGAATAAGTGTTGGACTTTATCAAAAGCTTTTTCTGTATCTATTGAGGTGATCATGTGGCTTTTGTCTTTGGCTCTGTTAATATGGTGTATTACATTTATTGATTTGTGTATGTTGAACCATCCTTGCATTCCTGGGATGAATCCCCCTTGGTCATGATGTATAATCTTCTTGATGGTTTGCTGCATTCTGTTTGCTAGTATTTTATTAAGGATTTTTGTATCTATGTTTATTAGACAGATTCATCTGTTATTTCCTTTTTTCGTTGAGTCTTTCCTTGGTTTTGTTATCAGAATAATATTTTCCTACTAGAAAAAATTAGGGAGAAGTACTTTACTTTCAATTTTATTAAAGTGTTTCAGGAGTATTGGTATTAAATAATCCTTAAATGTCTTGTGTAATTCAGCTGTGAATCCATCAGGACTTGGGCTTTTTTTGTTGGTAAATTTTTTATTAATTTTTAATTTCATTAGTTGGTATTGGATTATTCAGAAGTTTTATATCTTCTGGACCCATCTCTGGTAATTTATGTATCTAAGAAGTTGTACATTTCATCTGTGTTTCTGAATGTATGATAGTAAAAGTTTTCAGAGTAAGTATTGCTGAGCTTGTTATTTTCCACAGGATCTGTAGTGATTTCACCCTTTTTGTTCCCTATTGCATGAATTAATTTTTTCTTTCCTTTTTTGTTAAGGCTGGTTAGAAGTTTATCAATTTTATTTATTCTTTCAAAGAATCAACTCTTTGATTCAATAATTCTTTGTATGTGTTTTTAGTCTCAATTGAATTAATTTCTGCTCTGATCTTTATAATTTCCTCTTTTCTTTGGGCTTTGAGACTTGACTTAGTTATCTTGTTCCAAAAGTTTGAGAGGCATAATTAGAATTGTTTATTTATACTTTTTCTGTTTTCCTAATATGAGAATTTGCCACTATAAATTTCTCTCTGCAAACTGCTTTCACTGCATGCCACAGGTTCTGGTAATTTGTATTTTCATTTTCATTTTATTGCACATATTGTTTAATTTCTTCTTTAATTTCCTCTGAGACGCACTGGTTATTCAGTATGGCGCTCTTTAATTTCTATGTTTATGGAGCTTTTGCTGTTTCTTTTGTCATTAATGCCCAATTTCCTTGCCCTGTGGTCAGATTATATGCATAGGATATTGCCAATTCCTTCACTTTTACTTAAGCATGTTCTATGGGCTAGTATATGGTCTATTTTAGAGAACATCCCATGTGTAGTTGAGAAGAATGTGTATTCTGATGTTTTTGTTTCACACACTCTGTACACATCTACTAACTGCATTTTTTAACAAGTTTGATTCAGTTATGTTATGTCTTTGCTGATTTTTTGTCTAGTTGGTCTGTTTGTGTCAATGGGGTATTAAGGTAACCCTTATAATTGTATTATTGCTCATTTGATTTTTCATGTCTACTAATATTTTTCTTACATAATTGACTATTCTCATATTTGTGCATATATATTTATGGTTGTTATTGCTTCTTCTTGAAGTTTTCCTCTAACAAGTATATGGTGACCCTCTTTAACCTCTTTTGATGACTCTTGCTTGGATGGTCACACTGTAATCAAACAGAATATGTACCCCTGCTTTCTTCTGTGTTCCTGTCACAAGAAGTGTTGTTCTTCCAATTACATTCAGTCTATGAATTTCCTTTTGAGATAAATGTGTTTATTGTATACAGCATATTGTTGGATTTTGTTTCTTGAGCCACTCTTCCAGTCTGTTTCTTGAGATTGTTGAATTGAGTCAATTTGTTATATTTATAACTGATATGTATTGACTTGTTTTTGCCATGTTATCTTTCTGCTGTTGGTTCCCTACTTTTCCCCTCTGTTTAATTGCTTGTTATTCTTGTTGGTTTCTTTCTGTTGTTCTTCAAATTTTGGTCATATTTATGTCTTTCTAGAATGTCTTTTACTACTCTTTGAAGGGTTGGTTGTGTTGTCATGAGGTTCTTTGGTTGTTTTTTGTTGTGGATGTATCTCAATTCTCCATTGATATTGAAAGATAGTTTTGCAGCATACAACAATCTGGGTTGGAAAGTGTTTTCTTTAAGTATTTGAAATACTTCAATCCATGCTCTTCTTGACTTACTGATTTATTCTGAGAACTCTGTCATGATTCTGATAGACTTCCTTTATAAATGATATTTCTTTTCTCTAGCAGCTTTTGGTTTTGTGGTAATCTCTTTGAATCTGCTTCATGCATTCTAGGTTTTCTTTATATTTTTCATCAAACATTTTTCCCCTGCTTTTGCATTACTCCATTCTTCCATCCGTGTCTTCTTGAGGGGTGCTTAGCATTTCTTTTATTAATCTACTTATATCTTGCTTAACTTGAATTAATATTTCAGTTTTGAGGTCATCTGCAAGGTCCCGAAGATATCTCTTTATGTCCACTGATGCTGTGTTTGATGTTGCATGTTTGCTGCCCTCAATCTCTTTTGTATTTACCTCTCCTGGATCAATATTCTCAGGGTTGGGGTTGGGGGATTTTTCTTATTTCTTTCTCTCGTCATGGTTTTGGTTCCTTCCATACAAGTGTATTGTGTAGTTCCCAGCCCCTTTCCTTGTTGGTTATGGTTCTTCTGGAGCATGCAGGCTAGGGGTTTCTGCCCTCTCCAGTCCCCTGTCAGTCACTGAGGTGCAGGCAGGGGCAGCATATGCTGGCTCCTCCCCACCAGGCCAGCCTTCTCAGGCATTTACTGCATCAGTGCGTGCTGCACTGCATGTAGGGAATCAGTTTGGGATGACTTATTGGGTCCCGGCCAGGGGTGTGACCCAGGCTAAGCAGATCCCACCAATCTGCTCTGGGAGGGGAGCAACCAACTGAAGTCACTGCCATTCCCAGTTCAGGCCCATCCTGCCCGACTCCAACATGTTGTCCAGTTGGTCACTCCTTTCTCATGGGAGGGTTTTATTGTCAGCGCTTACCACAGTTTAATGCCGGTCCCTCTCTGGCTCTGTTCTCTGTTGGGCTCCCGACTTCTGACTTCAGTGCAGCTGCAGCGTGAGTTCCCAATGCCTCTGGGCAGGTCGTGCACAGGGCTGCTCAGCTCCATGCACAGGGCCACTCAAGCCAGTCGCATCGGCACGGGTTCAGGCACTCAGGCCAGTCTTTGGCACAAATTCAGATGGCTCTGCCAGGGCATCATGATCGCTGATCTTAGCTTCTCTCATTAGGCCCAGGACACTGTATGTGAGCAGCTCATTTCCCTTCAGTTTCTTCCTGGGTTGAGCGAATCCATTTCCCTCTGTCCGGATCAATCCAGGATGTTTTATTCTGGCATCTGAGCTGTCTCTCTCAGAGAGGCTCTGTATCCTGCTGCTTACCAACACCATCTTTAGCTCTTCCCTCTATCAGCTTTTAATATTTAGTTCTTGTGCTGAATATCTGGGATCACAATTATTATATGTAGTGGTTTTGATTTATTTTAGATATGGCTAATTTGAGTTTGTAGGTATTGCTTATCTGTGTGTCAGGTTCTTTTCCCATGTTTGGGATATTTTTTGCTATTCCTTCTGAAAATTGTGTTTTTATATTATTCATGTTGTTTCCTTTTTCATTGACACCTATCAACCTTATATTGTTTCTCTTTGAATCATTTTGCAGTAGTTGTATTGTTATTTCCTTTAAATTTTTTTTTTCTTTTCATGATCACTAGCTACAATCTTGTCTTCGAAGTCTGAGAGTCTGTCTTCCATTTCATTAATATTTTTGGCAGCTTTCTGTGGAGTATTTGGTTTCCTGGATATCTCTGTGAATCTGTTTCATGTATTTTAATTGTATCCTGTATTGTTCATTCAACATTTCTATCATTTGTCCATGTTTTCTATTTTTTATCCATGTCTTTGGATATATTCATCAATTCTTTCATTATGTTTATCTTTTCTGTTTTTACCTGGGGGATTATTTCTGATCTGATTTCTTTTGTAACTTCATGAAGTTGTTTCTTTACTTCCCTTGCTATCATTTCAGAAATTTCAGGTGTGTTATTTCCAAATTCATCTTTGTCCATGTCTCCTGTACTTGCTCTGAATGGGTTGGAAGTTTGAAATTGCCCTTTTGCTCTTTCATTTTGTTATTTTTCTGAAGCAGCTGAATGTCAAATCCTAATTGTTTCCTACCCTGGTTGTCTGTCTGGCATCAGGCCTCATTGAGGGTTGCCAATGATGCAGGTCTTTTGCCCCAGACTCCCAGTCTATTTGGGCTTCAGAGATGGTTCCCTAGTGTGGGCAGGTTACTGAGTGCAGCTTCCCTGTCCCCACGAATTTCTTCTATGGCACTTGATTGTGAGCAAGTCACATGGCAAAGCTTCCCAGTTCCTGAAGACCACTCTGTGTGTTCTCAAATGACTGTGGTTCACTGGGCACAGACTCCTGGTCCCTGAAAGCCTCAGAGATGGTTTCTGGGTTTGGTAGATCACTTAAAGCAGACTCCCAGTCTTCATGGACCTCACTGAGTATTCCCAAATGACTGTGGCTCACAGAATATAAACTTCCAGTCCCCTTGGGTCTCATAGAGGGTTCCAGGATGACTTCAGGCCACTGTGTGCAAACTCATGATCCCTCTGGGCCTCAGAGATAGCTCCTAGGTGTGGGCTGTCACTGGATACATCTTCCTGATCCCTGAAGACCTCACTGTGGGTTCCCAGATGACTTCAGCTCACTGTACATAGACTCATGGTCCCTTCTTCATTTTTTTAAGTTTCTTTGATTTCAAAATTGTGCATAATGAATGGTAGGCTACTTGATAAAATCTACATATAAAATATGCTATAAATCTACATAAAATGAAAGAAAATATGAGAAAGTAATTTTTTTGCAAAGAGGGACACATAGGGAAAATAATTCCTAAAATCTAATGAATTAGTCACTAGTTAATAATCTCTAGAGGGACAGATCAATGGAAAATGCATGCAAAGTTATGTAATGGGACTTACTGCATAGATTTACAGGCTCAGATTTGAAGAGCCCACAGTGGTTGTCTATCTGTTGGAAAGCCAGAGGGTCCAGTAGCTGCTCTGCTCAAGAAAATGGAAGACAGAAAACAAGAAGGATCAACAATGCAACACCAGTTAAAGTTTAAAGGACATGAGTTTCCCTTTTGCCAGTATTATTCTTTACTATAAGACTGAGTAAACTGGAGAGAGACATCCAAAGATAATGGTGAAAAGTAGAGCTTGTTCAAGTCAGGAATACTTTCTTCTCCATTCCCTTTTTATTTCATCTGCACAATACGCATATTTCTTAGTGCTACTCACCTTTGAGCTTGGAGTTCTCTCCTCAGTTTGCTAGCCTAAAAATCAGTCATCCATAAACATACTCAGAACTATGCTTTATTAATCTGCTATGTGGTTTTTATTCAAGATAAGTTGACATATCAAAATTCATGGTCACACACAATCACAGAACTCTTCAGAAAGATTCTCTGCAAACTGCTGTGTGCCTCTTTTCTTAGAAGCTTCTGATGGTAACAATGTTGATGAAAAAATTCAAAGAACCATCCACAAGTTGCATAGAGGTATGCCTGTCTCCCAGATGTTCTTTGAACAAAGAGTAGTTCTTACTGGTCACACAGAGATATGAAATTCTTTTAGAGTACAATCAGTAAAACTGTCTGCTGTGGCATATCAATCATTATTTTGTAACTGCCCCTTACAATAACCTAAAACAATAATTTCACACTTCCTCCTAGTGCTATGGATTGACTAGACAGATATCCTAATAATTCCAACTGAGGTAGTTCAGGTGGGCTCATTCAGGAGCCTGGAAGCTTGAAAGAGGTAGAAGAGTGAGGTTGAGAGAGTCTCATAAAAAATGATAAAATCATATGGTGAATATTTAATTTTTTAAAAAATGTAATTTAAGATACAGTCCTATTAATTCTGCTCAAAATAATCTCTCTCACTTCAAATCCACTTAGGTCATCATTCTTGTCATTTATGAGTTAATTCTGGAAGTCCTCTTTCTTTGGTATCTTTACAAAATGTGATTTAAAAATATATAGCATGAATGCTACTACTGAGTGTCATCCAACAGAAAGGCTAGCTCGTGAAAACATCACAGTGTGTCCCCATCTGCTAACTCACTGGATCTAACCCCACACGATTTCTGATTGTTCCCCCCAAATCTAGATGACCCTGATTAGTAAATATTTTTAATTAATTCAGGACATCAAGGTTAAAGAAACCATTTCTTCTACTTCCTAAGAATGATGCAGCAGATGAAAAATTTCACCTGAAATCAGATTCAAACTGAATGTTACATGGTCCTATCTCCCTTTTATTACAGAATTATAGGGAGAAATTCAAATAAACATAATTTTGAAAATATTTGAAACTGACAGTGTGCATATTTTCCTTCCAAATAGAAAACTGAAAATGCATAGTCCTGACTAAATTTTCATTCATAAGAGTTAATAATAATGGCTTCTCTGAAAAAAATATTAGAAGGAAGACAAATGGCAGAAATAATGATACTTTCTGGGTGACTGCTATTGTTATTGATTTTGAGATTGGAATTTTAACAAATATTTTTGGCCCTGAGACTTGAAATCCATATCTCATAAGAACCAATGCTTCAATATTGTAATTAATTTTCCATGAAGAAATGGTAAAGGATGAGAGTACTGCAATCCATTAAAACAACAATGTATCTGAAAAGCATCTTTATCTTTTTTATTCCTAGAATTTCAATTCTTATAGCTCTGTTGAAATCTCTCTTGCTTTACTCTTCAAACCCCCAGTTCACATGGCTCTTCTTCTACCCCTGAAGTTCATAAAACCAGAGTCTCTCTATCTGTCTCTATTCCTACCCCATGCCTTTTGCTATCCATACCTCATCCCTATCCTTATTCCTGCCTCTATCTGTCTTGTCCTTATTTCTATTTCTATGTCTATCTCCCTTCTGCAAGCATAGCTCCATGCTAAGCATCCGGCCACACAATGCATTCACACACACACACACACACACACACAAAAAAAAAAAACCAACACACACATTTGCACACACAAAACACATACACATGCACAAGTGCAATGACATCTGATGTTTAATATAGGTTATGGAGATTCTATATGCATTTGTTTGAAAAGGGAAATTCCTCCTGCATTAAATTTTAAAACCTAGATCTCTAGGTAATGAAAGAAATTCACTGCCCTTTATTTCATATCACAGGAATGCAATAATAATAACAATACTAATAATGTGTCAAAATGATTAATCTGAAGTACATGTATAGGACATATTAGCCAAAAATGATTTCAAAGATAACAGAATTGAAAGTGACCTCAAAGAAATAGGCTGATATTGACTTATATGGAAATGAAAGCAGGTGATAATTAACTTAGTGCAGAGAACCATGCTCTGCTGATGAAAAAAATAATAAATGGTTAAGAAAAGATTTGCTTTTAAAGTATTATAATACTCCATAGTAAATATAATTAGAAGGGGTAGTATTGGCATTAATCAAAATTTTAAGAGTTGTGCTTTCTTACAGTTCAGTATATTGTAACAGATGAGAAAAATATGGTACAAATACAATTCACCAATGACATTTATATTGATATTAGTAAATTATTTTCACCAATTATAAAAATGCTCCTGATGGTCAAAAGTAAGATTTCAATACAAGTCAACATTTGATATCTACATTGATAAAATTCAAATTCTTCATTTAAATTAGGAAGTTTTCGTACATGTTGAAAATTGCTTAGGTTTATTGACTAATTCATGGAAGTCATTTAACATTTGATATACCATAAAATGTATTATAGGTCACCTAATATAGAATAAAACTTTACTAGATACCAAGAGACAGCTATAAGACAGAACAGAACCTGCCTTGGTATACTATAATTCAGGATTCAGATAAAGAAGAAAAAAATTTCAAACTCGATGCAATGTGATGACTATAAAGAAAACACAGGATTCAGTGTGAGCAAATAAGAGAGAAATCTGATTCACATTTAAAGGACAGGTGACTGTCAGAGAAACATCCAGGAGGAAGTAACATTTAAATAAAATCTTTAAGACTCAGCATAAAAGATAATATGAATGAAAAACAAGTTATTACTCACATCAGATGGGAAGTACATGCAAATTCTTGGAGGTAATAAAAAATGTGGTGGAATTTTAAAAGTTAAATCAGTGTTACAGAAATGAATGATAGGCATATTGTGAAGACAGGGTTATAAGCTATTGAGAAGTTTTAAGCAGAGTATGACATCATTAATTCTGCAGTTTTTTAAAGATCACAGTGGAATTGCTATGACTGGTTGAGGGGAGGAAGCAAAAGGAGGAAACTAGCCCTGTGAGCAACCTTTTGCAAGACTAAAGCAAGAGAACATAATGATCTGGACAAAGCAGTGAGAAAATGGGGACAGAAAGCAGCCTTAGTGGAAATTGAGAAGCTGAAAGAATGGAGAGTGATTGGGAGTGAGAAAAAGACAGAAAGGATGGAGGAGTCTTTGCCTGATTACTTCTATTTTTTGTGATTAGTAGAAAACATTCTCTGCAAGTTGATCACGATGGGGTTGGAGTGGATTGGGAAGTTTTTAGCACAGGTTTGAAGATAATAGTGAATGTTTGGCAGCGTCACTGTGAAGAATGAGATCTAAGTCTCCCCAGGAAAATAAAGAGAGACCACCAGTTAAGGTTGATTTCCCAATTGTGATTGAACACAGAGATAGGAATTCAGAATGGTATCAATAAAGTGATTGTTTTGGTGTCTTTTTCAAAACACATAGTCATGATTTTTTTACTATGGAAATCAAAATATCTCTTTTCTTCAGTAATTTATTTCTTTTTATATATTTCATAATTAACAAATAAAACCACTTTATGGTTTCAGACATGATGTTTTGATATACTGTGGAATGGCTAAGTAAATTAATTTAAATACATGATGTTTTCTATGGTGAGAATACTCAATATTTACTCTCATCTTTTTCAAACATACAGTGTATTGTTATTAGTGATCACAACCATGTTGTACAGTAGATCTCTTGAATTTACTTCTCCTAACCAAATTTTGTATATTTTGATCCAAATCACTATAGTCCTGCTTCTAATTTCAAGTCCTGGAAAATATCACTGTCTGTTTCCATCATCTCCATTTAATTTTTTTTTACCACATATGTTGTCTGAATTTTTTGATGCCAGCAAGTTCTTTATTGTTATGAGAAATTATATCATTTGTCTTTTATATGGCTAGAGAAACTGTGCTATACATACATAATTGAATGCTATTCAATGATCCCATTTCTTATTGAATTACATAACAATCTAATCCAGAAATGTAGGTTTTTCTAGGGCTCAAACACTTCTTTTGTTTTTTCTTGTTTCTCTAACTCCCCCCCCCTTTATTTCAGTTGCTCTAACTTTACCTTAGTCGAAATCACCTTCAGCATCATCTGAATTAATCTACCAGTTGCCTTTCTGAGTTTGCCTTTGGCCTTCCTTCCTCCAGTGTCAAGTCATAATAGGATTCCTTTCTTCCCACCTGCACGGCTACTTGAGACTCTCAGTGGCACCACATACATGGTCATCACAGTGAAAAAAAAAAAGTGAGAGCTTAAATTAGTCTTCTTGCTAACTGTCAGTCAAAATTCCTTTTGTGATGCTAAGGATTTAATTCAGAACCTCATGCATGCTAGCAAGCACTTTTCCACTGACTTCTCTTCCACTCTGAATATTCTTCCCATTTTGCCACTTACTGGAGCCACAGACAGGAAAAGACTGCTAAATACTAAACTCATTAAGAAGCTGGCTCCCCCAAAAGATACCATACCTACCAGAGGAGAGTGCTGGCTTGCTCTGGATTTTGAAAGATGATTTACCTTCAAAAGCTATGCCCATATTTGCACATTGTATCAGCTCTGTCTCTGGTAGTGTTTGATGAATAAGTCATTTATTAATTGTCCCATTGCTACTCTATATGACGCATATTACTTTACTAGGGGAATAAAAATATAAATAAGACAGTACTATTTTAGTCATTCTTGGTGGAGAGGTAGTTGCAAAGAAACAATTCTTGTAGATACTGGAAAAATAGGGAAAAAATATCAAGTGCCAAGAGATTCTAGAAAGAGGAACACTGGAGTGGGATAAAGATGTAACATAATTTTAGTAACATAATTCTAGAGAAAGTTAAAAATGTTTAGTAAAGATTAGTAAAATTTTGTCCTGTTCCCTATGTATTCAACTCATGAAAAATATGCATATATAAATTTTATTCATGCCTTACTATCAATAGTTAATAAAGCACAATTTATACACAAACAGTGAGTCTCAGTATAATAAGGATAAAAAAGTGACAAATACATATGAGGCTATTCTACAAGTGATACTGGAATGTCGTTCAAAATGTAAGTTATCTGTTAGTTGAAAGCAAAATTGGATATTCACATTTGCCTTATGTTTTGCCCACTAACTGCCATAATTTTTTCCACACTTTAAAAAATAAAAGCTAGTAGTACAATTGTAATTTTATTGTTTAATGAAACAATTTATATATACATAATGATTGCATTCATCATAGAGAACTTGTACCTGGACATGAGATATTTTATTTCTTTTTTTTCTTACCATTTTCCTCCCCTCCATTCAATGTCTATTGTGCTCCTTATATAAACAACTTTGTTTGCATTTTATCATTTTTCTCTCTTTTTTCCCTTCCCCTTCCCCATTTTCTTTCTTTTTGAAAAATTTCTTCCTATTCCATAGCATCTATTATTTATTTTTATTCTTATTTATATTTTCAGTTTCTCACACCAGACAGCCACTGTGATATTTACACAACTATGTCTGATTTATTTCAAGGTGTCCAGTTCCATCCATTTAGCTCAAGTTAGTCTTCTTCATGGGTGAGTAGCAATCCATTGTATAAAGAAAAAAACTTCATCTTTTTTAACCATTCATTAGTTAATAGTCATTCGTGTTGTTTCCAAGATTTAGTTATTTCAAATTGTGCTGCTATAAACCTGGTTGCACACACACAGATCACTGTGGCATAGTGTTTTTAATTTTGGGGGGAAGGCTCCAAGAATAACTGGGTCAAATCGGAGCTCTGGTCTACTTTCTGAGGAAACTCCACACTGATTTCTATATTGTATGCACCGTGTATACACCCACCAACAGTGGAGAAGCATATTTTTTCTCTACAAACCACCAGCATTCATTATTACTTAATTTCTTAATAATAGCCATTCTTTCTGCAGTGAATCTGTTTTTTTTTAAATATGCAACTCTCTAATGACCACTGACATTGAACATTTTTCATATATTTTTTGCCATCTGTAGTTTTTCTGAGAAGTATATGTTCATCTCAGATGCCTATTTGTGAATTAATCTTTATATTTGGGTGATCTGATTTTTTCAGTTTTTATATGTTCTAGATATTAGTCTTTTGTCTGAAGAACAACTGGATAAGATTTTTTTCCCACTCTATGGGACAACTTTTCTTTCTGTTGTTAATTTCTCTTACTGTAAAAAAGCTTTTTAATAAGATGATACCCTAGTTGTTGGGGTTTTTTTGTAGTAGTAGTAGTTCCCATGCCTTTGGGGTTTCATTCATGAAGTCTTTACCTGTACCTTCTGCTTACTCACTTTATCAGAAGATTTCATGTTTGTCTGTTAATATTTATATCTTTGATCCATTTTTACTTTAGTTTAGTGTGTGGTGATATACATGGATCTAGTTGTAGCCTTCAGCATGTAGAAAGCCAGGTTTCCAGCACCATTTATTAAAAAAGCTATCTTCCAGTGTATGTGTTTGGTTCCTTTATGAACAGTAATGTGGGTGAGTGTGTTTGGAGTTTTTATGCATCTTCTAATCTGTTCTGTTGATCCTAAGGTCTTATTTTTGGGTGTTTTGGTTTGGTTTGGTTTTGGTTTTTGCCAGTACCATGCTGTATTTATCACAGTAGTTCTATAGTATAGTTTCAAAACAGAGATTGTGATGCCTCCTGCTGTGTCTCTGCTGCCAAGAATTGCTTTTGTTATTCTAGGTCTACTCTACTTCCAAATTAACCTTAGGAAAATTTTCTCTAGTTCTGTGACATATGCTAATAGTATTTTGATTGGGATTGCTTTAAAACTGTGGAACAATCTTTGGAGTAGGGCCATTTTTAGTATATTGGTTCTTCCTATCCAAAAGCAAGGAATGCATTTCCATTTTCTAATATCTTCTTCAGTCTTCTTTTTCAGAAAGCTGCAGTTTTCAATGGAGTGGTCTTTTACTACATTTGTTAGATTGATTCCTAAGCAGTTTCTGGTACTATTATGAATGGTGGGGTTTTCCTAATTTTCTTCTTGATTAGTTTGTTATTTCTGTACAGGAATGCTATTCATTTTTGAGTCTTGACTTTGTACCTAACTGAATGCAATGCAAATGAATCTGTTATTAAATCTACAATTCGTTTGGAGGAGTTTTGGGGGCTCTTATGTAGCATATCATGACAATTGCAAATAATGATAATTTAACTTCTTCCTTTCCTAATCTTATTCCTTTCTTCCTCATCTAATTGCTCAGAATAATGTTTCCAGAACTATATTGAATAGGAGTAGTGCTAGTGGACATCCTTGTCTTATTACTGATTTTAGAGTGAAAGCTTTCTGGTTTTGTCCATTCAGTATGATGTTGGCTGTTGATTTGTCATAAATGCCTGTTATCAGATATTCTGTATGATTTTTTATCATGAATTGATGCTGGACTCTGTCAAATACTTCTTCTGTATCTGTTTAGATGATCATATTCATTTTTGTCCTTAGCTCTGTTAATATAGAGTTACATATATGAATTTGTGCATGTTGAACCATCCTTACATCCTTAGGATGAATCTCAGTTGGCCTTCATTTATAATCTTCTTGATGATTTGGTGCATTCTATTTGCCAGTATTTTATTGACAATTTTTTCATGTATGTTCATTAGAAAGACTGTTTTGCAGTTCTCCTTACTCATAGGATCTTCTCTGGCTTTGATATGAGGGTAGTAACTATTTCCAGAAAATAATGGATGAAACCTCAATGGCATGACTTCAAGAGTCTATTGCTTCCATTCACATTTCAATAAAGATTTTGAAGTTATGGCATTATATCTTCTCAAAATTTCTTATAGAATTCAGCAGTGAATCAATCAGGACATAAGTTTTTCTTTGTTGGTACATTTTTAACTGTGTTTTTATATCATTGGCAGATAATGGATTATTTCAAATTTTTATATCTTCTGAATTTAACTTTGACCATTCATATGTATCTGGGAATCTATCCATTTTTCCTGTTTTATTTTATTCTTAGAGTAAAATTTCTCATAGTATGTATTGATTGTCTTCTTGATTCCCAAAGTATCTGTTGTGATTTAATCCCTTTTCTCCAAATTTCAGCAATTGAGCCTTCTCTTTTTTTTATAAAGTTGGTAGAGGATTTGTAAAATTTACTTAATCTTTTAAAGAACCAACACTTCAGTGTTTTTGTTGTTCTCCACTAATTTTTGTTCTTATCTTTATAATTTCCTCCCTTCTACTTGCTTTAGACTTGACTTACTCATCTTTTTCTCTTTCTGTTTTTCTTTTCCTCTTCAGTTTATTCATGTATTTATTTCATTCTATTTTACAGCATAGGAAATAGACAACAGGAACAAAAAACCCAGAACGATAACCATATAAACTTTCAAAACAAGATGATAAGAATTCAATATTGGTTGCTATATTGCATATTCTTTTTTTTCACAAGAGTAGTTCAGATTAGCAGCTATAGACATGCAAAATTGATCTAAACATATGAGTATGAACTATTCTTTTTCTTTTTTTTTCTGTAGAAAACCAATTTTATTTTTTAAAAATTAATTTTGTTTTAAAAAGAAGAACAAAATAAAACAAAATTTCAAAACATACCAATCGAGGGCAACAATGGTACACACATTGCATTGCCATCCCCAAATCATTCACCCAGACACAATACATCTACATTCAATTGCCCAAACAATACCAGCACAAATCTTTCTCTTCAATGAACTAAGAGAAATCAGTAGTATAGCTATCTTTTTTATATACTTATATTGTTTCTTTCAGTTTCTCACACTAGTGAGACAATACGATGTTTACACGTGTCTGATTTATTTCCTTATTAGTATGGTGTCAAGTTGCATCCATTTATCTATAAAAGTTTCCAGTTTATTATTCTTTATGGCTCAGTAGTACTCCATTGTATAAGAATATCACATCTTTTTTTATCCATTCCTCAGTTGATAAGCATTTAGGTTGTTTCCAATATTTAGCTATTACAAATTGTGCTGCTATACACATGGGTGCACATATATTGCTGTGGTATGATGTTTTTAATTCTTTTGGGAAGATATCCAGAAAGGGAATAGCTGGGATGAACAGAAACTCTAGTCTTAGTTTTTTGAGAGATCTCTATACTGATTTCAAACTATTCTTTTTCAAGAACTAATAGACTTAGTAGTATAAGCATCTTAGCTATCTTATGTATATATTTCCTAATTTATATTTTTTTTCTTTCCCCTTCCTTCTTTTCTTCTTTTCCCTATTGTAGTTATTTTTCCTGTTTAAGCAGTTTCTTATCATCTCACAATACCTGTTATACATTTTGAATCTTATTTACTCCATTTTCTTACACTAGATAAGCAATACAATATTTATACATATGAGTTTTATTTATTTCACTTATGAGTATGGTCTCAAGTTGCATCCATTTACTTATAAAAACCTCAATGTGATCCTTATTTATACCTGAGTAGTACTCCATTGTATAAAAACACCACATCGTTTTTAATCATTTCTCAGTTGATGAGAATTTGGATTGCTTCCACAATTTGGCTATTATAAATTGTGCTGCTATAAACATTGGTTCATGTATATCACTGTGGTATGATGTTTTCAGTTCTTCTAAAAAAATGCCCAGAAGTAGAATTGGTGGGTCAAATGGAAACTCTAACTCTAGCTTTTTGAGGAACCTCCACATTGATTTCCACAGTGGTTGTGCCAGTCTACACTCCCACCAACAGTGGAGAAGGATTCTCTTTTCCTCACACCCCCTCCCTCATATGTCTTTGGTTGATTCTTTGATTTTTGGTTATTCTTCGAGAGTGAGATGAAATCTCAGCATTGTTTTAATTTGCATTAGTCTAACAACCAATGATGCTGAACATTTTTCCATATATTTATTTGCAATTTGTATTTCTCCATCTGAAAAATGTGTATTCATCCCAGATGCTTATTTTTTGACTGGGTCTTTGAATTTGAGGGGCCTGATTTTTTTTAATTCAAGTTCCTTGTCTGAGGGACAGTAGCTGAGATTTTTTTCCCAAGTTGTGGGTTTTCTTTTCACTCTGTTGGAATTTTTTGACATGCAAAATCTTTTTAATAAGATAAGATTCCAATTGTTGATTCTGGGAAGTATTTCCCATGCAGTTTGATGTTCTTTCATGATTTTCAAGTCTGTTTTATGCCAGTACCATGCTGATTTTATCACAGTAGTTTTATAGTATAATTTCAAGTCAAGGACAATGTCTCTTGCCTTGACTTTGTTCTCAAGAATTGCCTTTGCTATCCTTGGTCTCTTCTGATTCCAGATGAATTTTGGGAAAGATTTCTTCAGATAGATGAGATTTGCTACTGGTATTTTGATTGGAATGGCATTAAATCTGTATAACAATTTGGGGACAATGGTTATTTTCACAATGTATTTTCTTCCTATATCTGTGAACAAGCAATGTTTTCCATTTTCTGAAGTATTTTTTGATATCTTTTTTCAGAGTACTCTAATTTTCAATGTATAGATCTTTAACTTCCTTTGTTAGGTTAATTCAAAGTATTTCACTTTTTTGGATGCTATTTTGAAGAGTGTGGTTTCTCTATTTCTCTCTGTGAGTTTGTTGTTTGTTTATAAAAATGCTATTGATTTTTGAGTCTTGGTTTTCTATGCAGCTACATTACTGAACTTGCTTATTACATCTAGAAGCCTTTCAATGGAGTTTTGGGGAATCTTCTCTGTAAAGTATCATGTTATCTACAAATAATGATAATTTAACTTTTCTTTCCTATCATTATTCCTTTTATTTCTCTCTGTTTTCTAATTGCTCTGGTTGTTTCCAGAACTACATTGAATAGCAGAGGTGATAATGAGCATTCTTGTCTTATTCCTGATTTTAGAATGAAAATTTTCAGTTTTTTTGCATTTAGTAAAATGTTGGCAGTTGATTTATCATATATGGTTTTTATCAGATTGAGATAAAGATAATCTATTGGGATTTTCTCTAGAGCTTTACCATGAATGTGTATTTGACTTTATGCAAAGCTTTTCTGCATCTATTGAGATGATCCTAGTATTTTTGTCTTTGGCTCTATTGATAAGGTGCATGAGGTTTATTGATTTGCATATGTTGACCATCCCTGCATTCCTGGGGTGAATCCTACTTGATTATGGTGTGTGATCTTCTTGATGATTTGCTGCATTCTGATTGTCAGTACTTTACTGAGATTTTTGCATCTATGTTCATTAGGGACACTGGTCTGTGATTCTTTCTTTTTGGTTGGGTCTTTCTCTAGTTTTAGTATTAGGGTAACACTTGCTTCAAGGAATGAGTTAGGGAGAATTGCTTCCCTTTCATTTTCATCATACAGTTCGAGGATTATTGGTATTAAATCTTATTCAAATTTCTATGTCTTAGAATATTCTCAGTTCTGGAATTTCTTAATGGATTTTTGTTTATTTCTATTCATTTTTAGTATTGTGATATTGTTTCCTCATTATAAATGTGTTAGTGATCATTTGCATTTTATGTCAGTTAATATTTGTTTTATATAGTAGGGTGAAACTATTTGGTGTCTATATAATGATTGTTAGCTCTTCTTCTTGGAGTTTTCTCTTAATGAGTTTGTAGTGACCTTTTTGGCTTGAACTTCATGTTGTCTGCAAATAGAATAGCTACACTTGCTGTTTTCTGGATTCCTGTCACATGGGGTATTATTTTCTGTCTTTTGAGTTTGTCTATGAATTTATTTTTAAGTTAAATGTGTTTCTTGAGTGCAACATATTGTCACTTGCTTTTTGATCCATTTTGCCAGTCTCTTTCTTTTGATTGGTGATTTAGACCATTTACATTAATGGTGACTGATACGTGTTGGCTTGTGCTTGAATTATTTTCTTGCTCATAGTTTCCTGTCTTTTCCCTCTGTTTAACTGCTTGCCTTGACTGATTACTTTTTTGTATTTATAGTCTTAAAATTGTAATCATTATTATCTCTTTGTAGAATATCTTTCAGAAGCCTTTGTAGAACTAGTTTGATTGTCATGAAATCTTAAGTTGTTCTTATACTTTGTCATGAAATATTTAATTTCTCCATTAATTCTGAAAGTTAATTTTTCAGGATGCATCAGTCTGGGTAAGAAGATTTTTTCTTTCAGAACTTGAAATACTTCACTTCAAGCTCTCCTTGATTGAAGGGTTTGTGTTGAAAGGTCTGTTGTGATTCTGATGAACTTTCATTTATAGGTGATTTGTTTCTTTCTCCAAAAGCCTTTTTCAAATTTTATTTTAAATAGAATAAAACCAAAAAATACAAGAGAATAAAGCTAATCAAAACAAAATAATGAGAGCAATACAGGACTTCAAAACAAGATAATAAGAAATCAACAATGGCTACCATAATATATCTTGCTATCTTCAAAATGGCTGCCTATACCTTGTTTTCAAGTCTTGTATCATTTTCATTTTTTTGTTTTGTTTGGTTTGGTTTGGTTCATTATGTTTTGTTTTGTTAGATTCTGTTACATCTGAGGGTATGGACTACTATATCTAACAGTTTTTGGTATTCTGTTCTTGTTCTGATGTTCTGGCATCTTGATTATTAAATGCCTTGGTGTAGATTTGTTTTGGCCATGACTAATTGGAGTTCTATATATGCCTCACTTATATATATGTTAAATTCTTTTTCTATGCTTGGGGTGTTTTCTGTTATTACTTCTTTTATTTTTTTTTAATTTTTTTTCTATTTTAGAGAAAATAAAACCAAGCAAAATAAAACAATAAAGTCAATCAAAACAAACTAGTATAAGTGACACAGGGCTTCAAAACAATAGGAAATCAACATAATACCTCTTGCTGTCTTCAAATTAACATAATACCTCTTGCTGTCTTCAAAATAGCTGAAAAGGGATTCTGGGAAGATGGTGGAACAGTAAGCAGAAAAGTAAAAAGGCTCTCAGATAAACAGCCCAGATGCTGGAATGTAGCATTCTGGAGAAGACCAAAAGGAAAGAAATCGAACCCCTTGTCAGAGAAAGAAACAAAAGTGAATAAAAAAGAAAGAAAGAAAAGAAAAACTTAAACAGAAGGTGGACTCCAGATACACTTTCACTGGAGCCAGTGCCACTGTGTGAGAAATGCCACAGGAATCTGGAGATGCATGGTCACAGTGAGTCTGGGGGTTGGCAAGCTTGAAGACCCCAGTGGGAAGACACAGTGGCAGAGGGGAGCAGCAGACCAGAGAACATCACCAGTTCATGAAAGTGCTGAGGACCCCACTATCCACTTGTCTGGAAGAAACCAGTAACATGACAAGAAGAAGAAACAAAAGGAAGTGTCAGTCTCTGGCCTCCAACCCAAGGAGTACTGGCCCAGGAGAGGTAAACACAGAAGAGATTGGGAGTTGTACACTTGCAGTTTCTAAAGCAAGAGCATCAGCCATAAAGAAACAACTCCATGACACTATAAAACAATTTAAAATAGAAATATTAATACAAGTAAATGAAGATATAAGAAAAATAATAAAAGAAATGCTAAGCACCTCTCAAGAAGACACAAGGAAGAATAGATGAGCATAGAAAAAGGAGGTAAATCTTTGATGAAGAATATAAAAAAAATTTACAATACAACAAACAGATTCAAAGAGATTACCAGGAAATTAAAAACTCCATTGAAAGCTGGCAAAAATTCTTGAAAGAAACTAAAGATGACTATCAAACCTTGAAGAGAGGCTTGCAAATTGTGATCATGAAAGGAAAGATCTCTTAAAAATAACAAGGAATGAAGAAGTAACAATACAAAGGTTAAAAAATGACAAGAGGGTCTATAAATTAAGTATAAAAATGTGAGTGGAGAAACAGGGGTAAACACAAATCAAATACAAAGACTATTTACAGGAATAATTGAGGAAAACTTCCCAAGCATAGGAAAAGGAAGTGATATTCATATATGAGGCATACAGAACTCCAATCAGCTATAACCAAAATAGATCTACACACAGACATATAATAATCAGGATCCCAGAAATTCTATACAAGAACAGAGTATAAAAAGCTGTCAGAGAAAACAAACAGATCACCTATAAAGGAAAACCCATCAGAATCATGGCAGACTTCTTTACACAAACCGTCAAATCAAGAAGATCTTGGAGCAAAGTATTCTAAGCCCTAAAAAAAAATAACCTCCAACCCAGATTGATGTACCCTGCAAAACTATCTCTCAAAATTAATGGAGATACAAGATGTTTCCATAACAAAAAGGAACTGGGAGAGTTCATGAACACCAATCCAACCCTACAAAAAGTACTGAAAGACATTCTAGAGAGAGAGAATAAAGATGGTTTCAGGAACAGTGGCAGAAGGGGCTCACTGAATGGGGCAGACAGTGAAATGAAGGGGAAAAGTAGACAACCATTGGCAGAAAAATAGCATGGCAGAGATGAGGCAGAAAAGTTTGGCCATAATCACTAAAATATATGGCCTCGATACACTAATAAAGAGAAACACGGGCAGAGTGGATCAGGAGGTAGGGTCCATCAAGATACTGTGTATTAGAAATATAATTAACCTGAAAGAGGGTTTATAGACTGAAAGTCCAAGATAGGAAAATAATGCTGTATGTGACAGAGAACCAGAAAAATGTGGGGGTAGCTCACCCATCAGCTTCAGATTGCTTGGAAAGACAACATTTTTATGCAATGGAGAACTAGTCAGCTATAAGGAAGGAAAACCTTGAGGCTCTTGTAGGTAAATGGATAAAACTTGAGATCATTCTCAGGGGTAAAAGGGTACAGAATCAGTTAGGTACATAGTAGGTTACCTCCCTCACCAAAAACCTGAAGGAGTTTTGTGGGATACAAAATGTACAGTGTAGTCTGTGAACGTGAAAGGGAAGGAATTTTCTAAAAAGGGAAGGCAGTGCCCATTGTTAATCTTGTATCATGTTTTGAAACCCATATTGCTTTTATCACTCTGTTTAGTTTTAAGAAGACATGTTTTTTAAAAAAGAAATAGTTTTTCAGAACTAATGTAGTAACTTTGGAAAGAGGCTGGAGAAAGAATGAAATCATTCCACCCACACCTCCTTGAAGATCTAGAAGTGAACACTAATGTGAGAATGAGGAAAGATGGTAAAAGAAACCTGCTCTAGTAGGCATCAAAGGTGAGAGGAGAAGGAGCCAACTCTGAGAATACCAGGTGAAAGAAATAGGATCAGTGCACAGAGACTCATTACACTTAGGAACCACACAGAAGCCCAGCCAGCAATAGGAAACAATAATATATATTCTAGGATTGAAGCTGTCCTAGCTAGTCAGTACCCCACTGAGGAGTGTGAGCCTCTAGTCAAGAGATGTCCACGTGGAGTTTTGCTAAGTGCCATGGAGGTCACCTGTCCATGACTGTGCTCTCTTCTGAAGGCCCAGAATATTTTAAGATTCTCCAAAGATGACATGGACATCTTTCCTATTTAGGGAAGTTGGGGTTAGGGTTATTGGTTGCAATAGAAAAGGAGCAGTACTTAGGTCAACTGGAAAAAAAGAAATTCTATTCTACAGGATATACTGTCTATAGTATACAGTACCCTACTACTATAATATGGTATACAGCATGTGTATTCTATAGTAAAATGACCATCATAATAATGGCCAAAACTTTACAAAGCATTAACCATAGTATCATGAACTAGTAATAAACACAGTCTCTACTTTGTATCATTTAAACAGGAATCTTGGAGAAAAGTCAGCATCTCCCAACAGTCTGCCATGTTGGGACTGGGGAATCCAGCACGAAGCCTACCAGCCAGCCTTTCTGGTAAACCATGCAAGCTGTCAGCTTCCAGGAAGAGGAAAGTAAACACTCTGGCCTACTGGCACATGGGCTGAGAATCAAATCCCTGTCATGCTCGTAAGTAACCCGCCATTTCAGAAGACAGGCTGAGTTGACAGCAAAAAACGTACATAAAGCAACTAAATGCTTGTATTGTTTGCTTGATTTTGCAGGCCTGGGGCGAGTAGTCTGGGTATCTCTTGGGTGCATGATAGTATGCAATCTAGCAAATGTGGGGGATTTTCTTCTATCCTGTCCTTGAAACTCAAATTGTTCTCACTATTTTGCTTTGTTCTGATTGTTTTGTTTTATTCAATATTCTGTTTTGATTTATTCTGTTTTCTTTTTTTTTCTGGTTTGATTTTGCTATACCTGATAGAATGCACAACTACTGTGAAGATAACAAGATATATATTATGTTCCTGATATCATGCTTTGAAATTCTGTACCAATTTTGCTGCTTTATTTTGTTTGGCTTTGTTCTGTTTTGTTGGTTGGATTTTACTGTCTTTAAAATAAAAAAATTAAAAATTAAAATAAACAGGGATCTTAATCTTTGTGTGATATGTCACATAGCTCTTTATATCTGCACTACCCTCTCGCAGAAAAAGTTAGATGATACATTCACTTTAAATCTGTGATATACATATTATATAATCCATATTATATGTATTATATATTAGATGTTATATATAATAGATATATTTTATATAATATATGTATCTGAGATAGAGTTTGCTTACATTTCTTGAATATTGCAGAAACAAAAAGAAAAAAGATGGAACAGATTAGTTACTAGATATAGAAATATAAGAATAAAGATTCCATCTAAAATTTCAAAGGCTTACATACCAAAGTTTAGCAAATTTGTTTTATTTTTCCCATTGGTATAAATCTTTTCAAATTCACAGGGTTCCATCTTATTTCATACATGAACATAAGGAGATAGGTCAGAAATGCAGAGAGTTTATTTTCTTGCTCTGTTATTCCTGTTTTTAAATCTATAGGTAAAAATGATAGTGAAGGACTACTGAGGTTTAATAGTCTCATTCCATTACTTCCTCTATCTTCAAAATGTTTTTAATGATCTCTAAACCCTTCTCAATTTTTTCTCTTTGAAGTATTTTGGCTTCACAAGTTTTCGCTGATGAAAAGTAATATTTACTATCTTTTTCTTCCAACTAAGGACTTGATCATACCTGATGAATAAGGTTAATTGTATAAGGGAGAGAAATTAGTAATGCCTTATTAGTAATTCCCAGGTATCTAAGCCATGTCTTCCAATCTGTGTCTGACTTTAGGATTATTTCTTTCAATTGATTTAAAGAAATAATGAAAAGAAGATGTTATGTATTGATCCATTAAAACAATGCAACAAAAGCAAAGTGCCATGTGTATCTGATTTAATAATGTTTCAAAATTATAATTAAACATTATAAAATTGTATCAACCAGAAGCAAGAGCGTCTCCTGTGATCCACACCATGCTGGAACTTAGGGCGCCGAGCCAACCAGTAACCTGCCTGCTGCCTACCGGGGCAGAATCAAACATACCACATCCTCCCCCCCCCCCCGTTAACAATTGGGATCCAGGGATCTGGGTATCTCTTAGCAGGTGACCATATTTGATACAGCAAGTCGGGGGAGTTTCCTTCTATTATCTCTGAAGGCAGATATTTTTATTGCCGTTTTGCTTTGTCCTGATTAATGGTGTTGCTCTATTCAATACTCTGTGTTGATTTGTTCTATAATGTGTATTTCTTTGATTTTGCTGTACCTAGTAGAAGAACAACTATTGTGAAGACCATGAGGTATACAATGTTGCCTGTTACTGTTGTCCTGGTGACCTGCTGTGATGTTCTGTGCCAATTTGACTATACTGTCTCAATTGGCTTTATTCCATCCTTTTTTTTCTGTTTGCAGCCTCACTGTGTTCACTTTGTATGCCTTAATTCTGTAACATGACCAGCTATTTCTGGGAGGACAGTATGTGGTTTGTCAACTAGTGATTTATGTTTTTTTTGAGGTTTTGTATTGCTTTTTTTCTGTATTTTTCTGTATTGCTTTTTTTTCTGTATTGCATTTTTCTGTATTGCTTTTTTTTCCTCTTTAAATAAAATTTAAAAAAAATAAAAAAATTGTATCAAAACTATAAAACATAGTGCAGTGTAGAATACATTCTTCCAGCAAGAATTTACTGGGTCCCTATTATATGTTGAGCAAAAAGAACATGAAGTGAAACAGACACAATACCTTCAATTATGGACTTTGAGTCTGGCAGCAGAGAAACTTGTTAATCAAATAATCAGAAATATGTTAATCGAGGCTTTCACTTATTTAAAAACAGTGTTGTGTGAGGCATGCTGATGTGCACCTGCTTTCTCAGTACTCTCGTGGATTAAGACTGGTGGATCCCAAGTTAAGACTACCCTGGGCAACTTAGCAAAACTCTGTCTAAAAACAAAAATGAAATAAATGTTTGTGAATATAGCTCATTGTGAATTTCCTATGTTCGGTACCCACTGAATATAATAAAAATAACAATAAGAGTAACAATACTCTCTTTTAACTGCAAGTGTTATGTAGTGCTTTGAAATCACCATGTCTTGCACCAAAGATACTTAGCCAGGACCTGTAGGCATTGTGATTTGAGTATTAGGAAAGCAACTATGCCGGAACTAACAAAAGGGATAAACAAAATATTAGAATTGTTTGACTAATTTGTTCCTTTCTGAAAAATGTGTGTTCCTGAATCCCAAAATCTTTGTGTTCGTGCATAGCTTTAAAGAATATTTTCATTAACTTTTACAGACTTACCTTGGCCTGTAAGTGCAAAACTATAGTTATTTTCTAAAATGAAACAATTTCTGCACATGCATATACAGCTGTACCGAACAAATCCCTGAAACCTAAAGCAAACTAAGAAAAGCTGTGACCTGTGAAAAACAAAACTGAATTTTCTAACAAATCTATGTATTAAAGAAAACTTCTAAAATAAGTATTATGTATGCCAGGGGCACCATGGTCCACTTGTGACATTTATTTGTTCCTTTAAGATATTATTAATTTTCCTATTTCTGAACTCTCTATATGACTGCAAGAAGAGTTTGTTTATGCAATAATTCATAAATGCAGCAAAATGCTATTTTGAAAATATTGTGCCCCCTGCCTGTTACTGCTCCCCGAAGGACCTAAATAAACTTCATCAATGAGCATTTGCTCCAATTGCTATTTACAAAATGAGAAACTAGAGCTAAAACAGAAACTTTAATAAAGCCAAATTTAAAATTGCTGTGCTTCATTCTATGCAAACATGACATTTAAATTAATAGCATCTATCTCTGTCCCTTAGGACATATAGTATAATTTGAAAACCCACAGATGGTATATATGCATTTCTGTGTTTAGACAATTCTTATTGGGAATTTAAAATAGTTTTCTTGTAGTTGTTATACTTCATTACCACCATGTTAAATTTACAAATTAATGTGGGCTTAATAAAGCCCATTACTTCCTTAAGACTCAAGAATGTGAACTTGTAACATATTATTTTAATAACAAATAACACCTTTGATGACTTTCCTTTCTAAACCAGTTTAGATCATGGAATAGAAAGGATATGCAACATATTTGTCACCAATATCAAAAAGTATCTCAGCTTCAGTGATAATTTGTAAGCTTGATAAGCAAGAGAAATGTTGCATATAAATGATATCACAGCCTATGTTAGGTAGTTGTGCCTCAATCCTTTATTGACTGTAGGTCATACAGCTCAAGGCAGACAAAAGAAAAATAATCTCCATCATGTTAAATGTCAATCCGCAGTGTTTCTGAGTACCTCCTGCTGTGCTAAATGACTCACACATCTGTCAGGTGTGCTACATTATAGCCACAGGAAAAACAGTGCAGGTTGTGTGCCAGGCAAAACGCTTTGTCTCAGACCTTGTCAATTCCACTGATGGATGAGTTCAGGATTCTGATGAATAAGATTCTAAATATGTTTATGCCTTGCCAGATCTTTGAAACACATCAGGAGGCACAAAGCTCAGGCAACTGGAAGGAATAAGATCATTTTTAAAGGACAATACTTCTCCTGACTCATACAAATGTGTGGGTTTTAAGCTATCCTGGTGAGATGGTCTCCTAACCCTTTGTAATCCTTTATAATAAGCTTCATTTAACAGAATAATTTATGTTTACTCAAAACAAATTAATTCCAAGCAATTTGCAAAGGTTATCATTCTTTTGAGGAGCTTTACTTACTGTTAGCTTTACATTTTGCATAGTACAATGTCTACAATCAAAGCATTCACAGACATATTATTTAATGAATTTTATTTTAAACTGTGCTAACAGTGATTAAATCAGATGAAGTTGTTTTAGTTGGATGCTATATATGTGTTCTATTTAGATAACAAGCAATTAAAAATTCAAACACTCTTCTGAATGATTTTTAGATTGGCTTTGGGAAATTCACTTATGGAAAATGTATTTCCTATTACATATCAATTATTTGCCTCAGAAGTGTACAATAATCATATAGTAATCTACACAACTGATACATCCTGTTCCCACTACCAACATTGTAAAGAGGTTTCATGTTTTCTAAAATTTGTCGTTCAAAATTTGTGATTAAAAACCCTACATAAAATCTAACACAATCCTAGTAAATACTATCACAAATCAGGATGAAAACACATTAACAAGGTACTGAATAAATAATGAAATTAATGCGACATCAATTAGAATTAAAAATAAATATCTCCATTCAAAAAGATGTGGTATTTAATAGCACATTTGGCACATTTACTAAAATTATAATTTTCAACACACCCACTAAACTATCACCAAAAATTTATAAAACATATACATTTAGCCTTTACAGTTAAACAAAAACACTCTGAAACTGGAATTAGCAGCACAACCAAAAATAAAATCTCTAAAAATATCTGTGAATAATAAATACAGGCATCATGGCCTTGAAGCAAGGCCAGCAGATTGCTGTAGCTGCTGGTTTCAGACAGGAGCCTAAAGAGAATTCTTTCTGTGGTCTGTTGGCCATTTTAGCACTTTGGAAATGGAATGGTCAATGCATCAGAAAGAAATAGCAGGTGAGTATGGCAGACTTTAGGGGGCCTGCAGGGGAGAGACCCTGGCACCTCGGAACCTGCACCGTGTGGTTGATTCGGGGTGCTGGGAGAACAAGGAACTCTTCCCCTCTCTGGGTGGTGGCTGTGAGTGTGGCCAACTTTCAGCAGCCCAAAGAAGAGAGATCCTGGTGCGTCAGGACCTGCACAGTGCGGTTGACTCGGGGTGCCGGGAGAACAAGGAAATCTCCCCCCTCTCAGGACTACTGTGATCCTGCCTGCGTGTGGGCTGAGAATCAGACATCTCATGTCGTCCTGTCCCCCATCCCGTGTCCCCCCTTTCCCCTCCCCCCTGCCTAGCAAGTGGGAGCCAGTGAAATACATATCTTGTGAAAAGATTGGCTATGTTATTCAGTATGAGCTCTCCATATGCAAAGATAAGGACAACCACTTGGAAGAAAACAAGAGACAATATGACAGATAGTGAAGATCTCTAGTTGTCTAGCTTTGACATTTATGTTTTCTTATTTCCCATTCTGCTCTGTTTTATTGTGTTTAATTTTACTCCCTTTTAAAATAAAATTTAAAACATTAAAAAAAATAAATACAGGCATCAATCATAAATCTTAAAAGAGAATTTCCTTGGGTAATTTATTTAGTCACAATATTTGTTTATCACACTATTTAGTCAATGATGAATTTATTCACATTCTTATAAACAGTGCAGAAAACATGTTGAACAAATCAGACGATTGTCTTTTTCATTTTAAAATTTCTAAATCTCTAATCAAATTTTGTTGACCTGATAGATCTATAAGTCAAAAGTTTATGTACATAGTAATGCATTCTGAGGGAACTTTAATTTTTAAGCTTTTGCACCAGTCAATTTTATTCATAACTGCATATATATATATATATATATATATATATATATATATATGTGTGTGTGTGTGTGTGTGTGTGTGTGTGTGTGTGTGTGTGTGTGTGTCAGTGGATGTAATTCAAAAAAGCAAGGAAGAGGTTAAGGATAAAAGTTAAAATCCATTGAGCTTCATAATCCTATAACTAATATTTATAGAAAAGCATCTTCCCAATGAATTGCAGAATCATAAATCAGTTGACACGGATATATATGATGTGAACTATTTGTAGTATATACATATATAATTTTAAATATGTAATATAAAATATGATATCTATGTACTATGTATATAAATGATATATATGCCCTTTACATCAGATTTTTTGGGTGCACATATATCACTGTGGTATGATGTTGTCAGGTCTTCTGGGAATATGCCTAGAAGCGGAATAGCTGGGTCAAATGGGACTTCCAAACCCAGCTTTTTGAGGAATCTCCAGACTGACCTCCACAGTGGTTGCACCAGTCGACACTCCCACCAACAGTGTAGAAGAGTTCCTTTTTCCCCACAGTCTCTCCAACACTTGTTGTTGGTAGTGTTTTCTATCTTGGCCATTCTTTCTGGAGTGAGATGGAATCTCAGTGTGGTTTTAATTTGCATTTCACTCACGACTAATGATGATGAACATTTTTTCATGTATTTATTTGCCATTCGTATTTCTTCATCTGAGAACTGTGTATTCATTTCAGAAGCCCATTTTTGGATGGGGTCTTTGAATTTTGAGGGTCTGATTTTTTTTAATTCTTTATAAGTTCTAGACAGAAGTCCTTTGTCTGAGGCGCTGTCCATGAAGATTTTTTCCCAATTTGTGGGTTTTCTTTTCACTCTGCTGGAAACCTCTTTTGACATGCAGAAACGCGTTAATAAGATGTGGTCCCAGTTATCGATTCTGGGAAGTACTTCCCATGTACTTTGGTTCTTCTTCATGAATTCTCTTCCTACCCGTATATCTTTGAGGTTTTTACCTACTTTGTCTTAAAGCAGTTATAGTGTTTCTGTTTTAATATTTAGATCTTTGATCCATTTAGATTTTAGTATAGCGTATGGTGATAGACATGGGTCTAGTTTTAGTCTTCTGCATATGGGCAGCCAATATTTCCAGCACCATTTGTTAAAGAGACTTTCATTCTTTCAGCGAGCATGTTTGGCCCCTTTATCAAAGATAAGGTGGTTGAGTGAGTTTGCGGTTGTGGTTGTATCTTCCAATCTATACCACTGATCCTCGGGTTTGTTTCTATTCCAGTACCATACTGACTTTATCACTGTAGCTTTGTAGCATAATTTTAAGTCAGGAATTGTGTGCCTCCTGCCTTGCCTTTGTTGCTTAGAATTGCCTTTGCTATTCTAGGTCTCTTCTGGTTCCAGATGAATTTTAGGAGTGATTTCTCTAGATCTATGAGGTATGTTAGTGGTATTTTGATGGGGATGGCATTGAATCTGTATAGTAATTTTGGAAGAATGGCCATTTTCAGAATGTTTGTTCTTCCAATCCATGAAGAGGGGATGTCTTTCCATTTTCTGAGGTCCTCTTCGATTTCCTTTTTCAGGGTATTATAATTTTCCCTGTATAGCTCTTTTACTTCTTTCGTGAGATTAATTCCTATGTATTTCATTTTTTTGGATGCTAGAGTAAAGGGTGTAGTTTCACTTATTGCTCTCTCAGTACTTTCGTTGTTAGTGTATAGAAATTCTATTGATTTTTGTGTACTGACTTTGTATCCGGCTACCTTGCTGAGTTTGTTAATTATATCTAGGAGTCTTTCAATAGAGTTTTGGGGGTCTTCTATGTAAAGTATCATGTCATCTGCAAATAATGATAATTTAACTTCCTCTTTTCCTATCTTTACTCCTTTTATTTCTCTTTCCTGTCTTATTGCTCTGGTTAGTATTTCCAGTACTATGTTGAATAGCAGTGGTGATAATGGACATCCTTGT
>PVJX010005437.1:0-85443 GCA_004027295.1 Dolichotis patagonum
AGACAATGAACCAATCACAAACGCACAATGCAAATACCTGAGGCCTGGGGGCCACCGACATAAACCATGACAACCACCAATTATCAATCCCCTACAATCCACCCCTGGTCAACTTAATAACCATACTCATTTCCCTAAACCATAGTTTCAAATGGCAGGTTTGTGAAAAGTTAACATGTCTTAGTCTATTCAGATTTACATTAATACAACAGTTACATAGATACAATTCTTTTCACATTCATTTCAGCACCAAAAGCAAAATATTCAAAGGGTGACCAAAATTTATAGTTAAAATCACAATACTTTGATTAACCTGATCAGAAATGTATAAAAATAACATTGAAATCAAACTAAAAGAAACATTACAATCACAGTCCTTGCTTTCCATTAAATTTTTACAGGGCATGGCAAGACTAAAAAACAAGGATCTCCAGCAATTCAAATACACTCTTCCTTTCAAGTGAAAGATTACAGTCCATTTTTTTATTGTCTTGTTCCTTCTCAACAACCATGTTGTCCTCTGTGTTACCCTTGCAACCTACAGTTCTATTGGAGCCTTCCATCTGGTCAAATGCTTCAAATCACTGTATTTGCTCTTTGCTTTTAATTTTCAACATAAATCTGGTCAAAAGCTTTCAACAATAACGATGCTACCATCCCAACAGTAGATTGTACTGAAATTTTTCTGCCACCAAGGTAATACCTCTAAACACAAGCAAAATGCAAACCAACTTACTGCCAAAGCAAAATCTACTACCCAGAATCCAGCAGCCAATGCAGTCTTCTAAAGAAGTCTCATGAGCTGCATCTTAACTGGCAGAATTCCGTCAGTATGCTGATTTTCCAGGCTCCAACCAGAGTCTCCAAAGTAGTTTACAGCATACAGGGGGTGTCTTTTAAGCCAGCCTCTCAAAACTTCTTTAGATTAATCCCCAAGACTGTTAAGCCACATGGCCAGGCAACATCACAGCACTGACCCCACTTCCTAGGTACCAATTTTTGTTGTAGTCAGGGTTTGCAATAAGAACAAGAAAATATAGGACACATAATTTATAGGATTATTTATAATGTTCACACAAGGATTCAAATACAGTGAAAGTACTGGAAATCTGTCAAAATGCCAAAGATCTAGAGAATCCATGCAAGTGTCGGAATCCCACAATAATGTCCTGTATAAGTCCACCTGAAGACCTGGAGCCCATGACAATGCCCACCATGAGTCCAGTTCGAAGTCTAGAGCCCATGACAGTGACTCAGGCAAGTCTGTTCCACTTATCTGCAATGGAAAGAACCAAATGTCGGTGGTGGAAGCTAGAAAGTCTGTGCCAGCAGGATTAAAGATCTGTGCTAATAGGTTGAGGAATCTGCGCTGGAGGCAGGAAAATTATGCTGCAAGCAAGGACCAGGGCTCCCCCGAGAAGTACCACAGCCATCTTCACCAACAATGAGGTCCCGAGTTCCTCCTCTCATAGCAGCTAACTTCATGTCAGGAAACGAGCCTGACAAGCTCCTCCAGGAGAATCCATGGCAACAGGAGAACCAATAACAACACAGAAAACCAGCCAAACTCTAAACACTAAACTCTTCCTCTCCAGTCCTCCTTTTTGTCTTAGCAACAGTCCTCAGGTGGGCCATCCACGCTCAGTACCACGCTGATTCAGTTCAGCTGGTGTTACAAGTTGACCATCAGTTATCAATCCATGTCAGAGACATTTGATCATACTTTTCCAATAACAATTAGATAAGCCATATAAATTTGGTAAAGTTACATAAAAAGTTTGAGCAATACAATGAACAAACTTGACCTAATTATGTCTAACATAAACAGACATAGCACAAAAATATGACAGAACGCATCTTTATTCCAAATGAACAAGGAATGTTCACAAAAAAATTACCATATGCTATTTAGTAAAAAAGCACTTCAATATTTACTTTTTAAAATTGAACATTTCATACTTTGATATCTCACCACAGTAGAATTTAGCTACAAATCAATAAAAAAATAGACACTGATCCACTACTTAGAAAATAGACAATGCATTTCTAAAATATTTGGTATTCAATAGAAAACATTTTATACTGTTCATATATGGATTTACAAAATTATATAAATACTTTATATTTTAAATGTATGTATATGAATAAATAGGATGCGCTATCACATTATTTTGCCTATTTTGAGATTACTTTAGAAAAAAAGCAGAATATTTATTTTCCAACATAATTTGAATCAACCATTTTTTTTTCTGTACCTCCCTCAGTGAATGCGATATAACCTCAGTGCATTTATACTATGCTTAGAAAATTTGTCAGAGTCCAAATTCCATCCTTTGTTTCTCTTACGTCTTGGTATTTTCCTTTGATTTTCATCCTATACATTAGTCATGATTAGTTAGTGTCGTATACTATGAGTTTGACAAATGTAATACCTATGCACATATCGTTATAATACCATCATTACAGTACCATTATAATATCACTGCAAAAATTGTTTTAATAAGTCTCTCTTGAAGAAAAATCATATTTCACCTTATGCTATGCCAACTGTTTTCATTTGTTATAGTTTTGTCTTTTTACCTAATGTTACATAAATAAAAGTCAAAGAGTATGTATAACTTTTTCCATCAAACTCCATGAAGTAATAAAAACATACTTTAATTCATCCATGTAGCATGTATCACTAATTCATTCCTTTGCATTTTGGGGGGGGTTTACTTCATTGTTCATACATACACAAAAATGTTTATGTGCTCACATGTTGAGGGACATATGGTTTGCTTTCAGTTTTACAGGATTTTAATTAACTATACATTTTAGTACACATTTTCAGTTTATTTGCATAAATATCTGACAGTGAGTTGCTGAATGGCATGACAAATTCATATTTAACTCCATATAAAACTTATTATATGATCTGTATAAAAATAATAAAAAACTGAAAGAGTAATAAGATCCAAAATGCATGATAGATATTGTAATAATGAAAGAGAAAGAAAGTGCTCTAAAGGATATAACTGTTATGTATGTTTATGTGTGCTAGATGAATAACCATATTACTAAGTTTTTGTTAGTTCATCAGACAGAATACTTTGTGCTGTCATTGATTGTGCACTTTTAATGCTCTGATTTTGGAACTTGAACAACTACTTCTAAGATAACAATATGTAATTTATCAACTAGTGATTTCTTAGTGTTATATCTTTGACATTCTATATTATTTCGATTCTTTTTTCTGTTTTGCTTTTTTTCTCTAAATAAAAAAGATTATTATGTGATCTTTAATGTGACTGTCAGTTTAAACACTAACCAATAGGGTATTAGAGTTAGGCTTGTTCTAACATCACTATCACCATCTTTTGATATTGACAACATTTGTTAAACATTATTTCAGTTAATTTTAACTTGTCTTTTGCAAATATGCTTAAGAAATTTGAGAAATGCTATAATTATTTTGGGGTCTTTTTGAGACAGGTTCTCACTACGCAGTTCAAGCTGACCTTGAGCTCACTTTGTAGCTCAGACTGGACTTGAACTTGCCAGGATCCTCCCGTCTCAACCTCCCAAAAGCTAGAATTACAGGCGTGTGCCACTGCACCCAGATTGAAATTCTTCCTTACTTTATGTATATCTTTTTTAGATCCAGTTCATGTTTTGTCCATATTTAATATTGTTTGTTCAGTTATTATTGAGTGATGTTATCTCATATACATCTCCAATTAAAATTATTGAGCAGATATTTCATTTGTAAATATTGATTCCACTCCTCATACTTTTATATTTATTTTTTATCTGAATTTTTGTTTTAATCGGTACCGGGGATCGAACTCACGACGGCGTGCTCACAAGACAGACGCTTATGCTGCTGAGCTAAATCCCCAGGCCTTTATATTTATTTTTAAAACATCTTTCAGAGAGAAAAATATTTATTTTATGAAAAAGACCTATGTCAGTAGTACTTAATGTATCAAATTATTGTTATTACTTTGTCTTTTTGAGACAAGTTCTCTCTATGCTGTTCAGGCCGGACTTGAGCTCACTTTGGAGCCCAGGCTGGTCTCAAATTTGCAACAATCTTTCTGCCTCAGCCCTGTGAGTGCCAGGATTACAAGTGCATGCCACAACACCTGGTTTATGTATCAGATTATTGCCTTCATATATGTAAATTATTTTTCAAACATGACAGCCAGCAGATTTTCTTCAATGTTGTTATTGTTTAATGATTTTACAGTCTTCACCCACATATGTAATTTTTTTTAGAAAATTTAAATTAGGTACAAAACATTTGACAAGGTATGTTGCTTTGTTTATGGGAGTGCAACTGTTCTGATATTTATCAATTGTTCTCCTTTCTCTATTGCATTGTGTTTACTTTTTCATCAAAAATAAAATTTGACTATATCTGTGTGGATCTGACTCAAGACTATGTTTGTTCCACTGATTTCTGAACCTATGTTTTCAACAATACATCAATGTTATTATAATTTTACATTGAACTGAATATCAATTATTATGGTTGTGCCCATGTCCTTCTTTTCCAGTATTGTAATGACTATAATGCTTCCATTGACATTTCAGGTAAAGTCTAGAACTAACTTACTAATATGTGAAAGATGCTCACTGGTATTTTAATTAGTTAAATTGATTATGAAAAAGTGAAATTAATGTTTTCATAACACAATTCATGAACATCTTATATCTGTCCATTTTTAAGACATCCTTTCGCCAGTGTTTTTAGATTTTAATATATAGAGTTTGCACATTTTGTTAAATTTGTGCCTATTAATCTGGGATTCATTAGTGTAAACTGTAGGTTTTATAAAAATTGAATTTCAATTTATTCTCATATTTATAAATACATTTAACTTTTATATTAAAGCATTCTTTATGGCATTTTTGTCACATTTCTTCCTCTTCTCTATATTGTTAATATATCCTACATTGTTACTTTCTCCAAATGTGAATAATAATTCAGAAAAATAAAAAAGGAAAAATTGTATAATTTTACTTCACTTGTAGTATTTATCCTTTTTTTGAAAAAAAGTAAAATTTCAGTCTGATATATACAGTTTTTTCCCTAAGAACTTCCTTTCATTTCTCTTGCGAGATTGTTTTGTCAGAGAAAGTCTTTATTATTTGAAAGATATTTTTATAGAATATGTAATTCTAGATTGATTTCTATTTTTCATTGAATAAGATATTCCTTATGTTTTCTGGTTGATAGAAATATTCTATCACTCTTATCTTTTTTATATAGAATATGGTATATTTTAAGAAATATTTTTCTTCAAGAGTTCTTTGTCTTCTGAAGGCTTCAGTGATTGTTATACCTACTGTATTCAATCTGTAAAGATGTTTTACAAGAATCTTAATGCTGCGCAATTTTCTTTAAGTTTCTTGGTTCTAAGATCTGTTAGTAATATTAAAAAGTTCTTAGTTATTATTTCTTTGAATAGTTCTTCTATGCTAATGTGCCTTATTTGACAAATTATGTTACACTGAGATGAGTCTCTTGGATACTTTTTTTATCTCACTCTTTTTCTCATCATGTTTCAATTTGCACGATTTTTGTTAATCTATATAATTTTCCAACTAATGAAGCTGTCACATATATTTTCGTCTGTTTTTCTGTCATTTAATTTTTTTCATTTAGTTATTTTTATAGCTTCTACCTCTGTTGAAATTATTCATAATTCTTGCATGTTTGCAACTTTTGTCACTATAGTTTTGTTATGTTAATTATGGTTACTTTATATTTTTCTGTCTCATAGGTTAGCATCTATATTCTCTTTAACTGTTTATAGGATTTCTTTGGCCTTTGAGGGCATGTTTTTTTCTTCCCTTCCTTCCTTGTTGCTTCTCTTCCTTCTTTATTTCTGCCTTTGTGTGTGTGTGTATATATATATGATATATATATATATATATATATATATATATATATATTTCAACAGAAACTAAAGCCAAATCAACATCATAGAAAAAATGACAAAGCAAGTGAACAAATGACCTGAAAGAAAGAATATCAATCTTGGATTGGAGTGAGGAATGTATATTGAAGTGTCTTCAAATCACATTGATGACACAACTGCCCATACTGTCCACATTCATGACAATTTTCTAATTAATAAAGATATAGGAATCATGAAACCTTTTTTCAGTGACTTAGGATGAATAACAATAAGATATTTTTTCATTTACAAATTAATACATTTCTACAGCTGCTTTAACTGTATCAATTCCTGAAAGATATGATGGTGATAGTAGTATTTATTAGGTTTATCCCACTTTGAACCAAGTGCTTTTTGGAACTGGCATCATTTTAAACTTCTTTCAACCTCAACAGATAAATATTTTATTGACAACTTACAGAAAAGTATGTGGAGTCTAAGATTATGTTTCTATATCTTCTATATGAATGATTCAGTATTTAAAGCCAAATAAATCTTTGTAACTAGTATGTACTCTTAGTTGTCTTATAAGTGCTCAGATTGAATGTTACTTAACCAAACCAACATCTTGTCACTTAAGACACATTTTATCTAATCCCACCACATACATGCACGTCAAACTTAGCAAACTCATTAAAATATATGCTATCCTTACTGTCCTCAAAATTATAGAACAGAATGATTAAATGCAAGAAAGTATTTCTGAACCAGTCACAATATTATGAAAACTTTAAGTGCATCTCAATTGGAGGAAACATACCAGAGTTTCCAGGAATTGAAGAAAGGGAGACAACAACACATATGATTATGAATACTGCATAGGTGAACAATGTCACTAACCCTTTAAGGTTTGTAAATTTAAGGGCAGCACTGAACACTTCCAGATACAGATATGTCCGTGTCCCAGAGAGTGATCTGAATCTCACACTGAATATGACATGCATTTCTATATAATACCTGAGCATTAGGAAGATGGAAACCTTCCGAAGGAGAGATGTTTCCACTCTTTAAGGTGAATATGTGGAATATACATCCTATATGACAGCTTGTAAAAATATGATAACACAGGAAATCTAAACTCGACTTATATATTAAGGAATAGGGAAAAAAAACAAAAAATTTCTAAACGTCAATGTTGCCTTTGGTGAAACATAATATTATCAAAATGTATGCCCAAATAGTATCAGTTTTTAGTGTTCTTATGAATCTTCCCTCCCCCCAAATAAAGCTAATTCATCACTCACGACTTGCATTTAAATTAATTATTAATATAATTGATACAATTCCTGGATAAATAAAAGAGAGAAAAAAAAATGTAGGCCCAGTCCACATGAGCATGACCTAGAGTAGAAGAAAAAGTTTGCTTTCAGTGATTGGCTTCACACTTTTTAATCTTCATTATATTTATCCAAAACAATAAGTACCTTATCGAACAGTTTGAGCACCAAATGGTAATTATACCTAAAGTAGATACAGAATGTACGTTCCATAAGGGAAGGTATTTTGACTATCTCTACTTACTTGACTTCCTTATACTTAAAGCATAGATATACAGAACCACCAGATCAATTAATTATACAGCAGCATGGCCTCAGACATAGTGATTATTCTCCAGCTTTCTGTATGATGTTTTTTGAGTCTGATAATATCAATCTCGCTAGTTTGTAAGAAAGATTGAGAGAAGCAATGTGTATCAAGAATATTATATGGCTTCACACATGATACGTGCATATTTTACTTAATAATTTTAAAAGACTCTATTATTATTTACTGATCTTTTAACCCTCAGTTGCTTTGATTTTAGTATTTTGACTAGTTTTTTGAGATTTAGCAAAACTATTGATCTGCTTTTACACAGATGAATACAGTTAATAAATATTTACTAAATCTCTATATTTCAGGATTTTTCCTCAGCCCGCATAGTTTGGTAATCTGTTGTGCAGTCAAAATGAAGTATCTAAGTTCTAAATAAAACTATGATAAACATTTTTAATATGGAGAAGTTGAGGACATTTGCCAGAGGATGAGAACTGAATCATTGCTAGCCTAATCCAATAAAATTTTATATAGAGAAGAGCTTGTTTTAAAAACTGCCATCATATACTATATACAGTAAGAATAATTAAGATCATCTAGAGTTCACGTAGTCTCAAGAACTCAGAGAAAGTGAAATAATTCTGTCCAAATATCTGATACTGTTCTTTGTACTAGAAATTTTCTATAATCCTGCTGTGTTTGGCATCACACGGCCTCAGCCTTTCATGTTTTGCCTTATGGTCCTATAAGACAATAAGGTTTTATACTATACCCTGGTGAAGGTCCATTTCAAATCTAGGGAACAGACAGAATGGAGTTGTAACATGACTCTCTTCTCCTTAAAAACATATTATCCCCTAATGGGTTTACCCTCACCTTCCCACCCTTCCCTAGGAGAGAACACGCTGTGGCATTTTAGAAATATGTGCTGTAAATTGGCAGGCGCAAGCACCCTAAAAGACTATAAAATAAACATGAAGCCCTTTTGAAAAAAACTTTATATTTTCATCACATCCCTTGTAAGCTAACACACTGCACTGTTTACAGTCTTCCACTACAATATATTTTGAAACGATTACCTTCTTCTGAGTCATTTGTGTCATAATGCTCTCCATAGGTACCCATAAAATGAAAATGTAAGCCGTTTTTATTGGCCACACTACATCTTAATTGAAAATATTAAAGGGGATTGCTCTCCTACTGATTTTTCCCCTCCATTTAATTGGCTAATCATATGATATTTTTAATGGAATAATCGTGAAAGAAAATATGAATCTAATTTAAATTCAAACTGGATTTGGGATGGTTAAGAGATTATCCCAGAGTAGCAGAGGGTACATGAGGCAATAAACATCTGTTCATTCCTGACCACTAGCCTTGGTGTTTATGAGCTTGGGGGATATTTATTTTCAGGAGACATGATTCTCTGGATTTGAGCTTCAGCTGTTTTACTGCTGTATTTTTAGTGAAAAAATTTAAATTTATCAGCAGATTTTTTGTTTATTTTTTCACCTCTTTCTTTGCACTTATATACAAATGTAATTCTAACAAATGAGAAATTGTCTCAAGGAATCACTGCACCCTACTGAGAGGAGAATTTAGCCATTTATTTATCATTGGCTACAACATAGTGAAAATAGGTAAATCGAACCAGTAACAGCAACTAGACATGTCTTTGTGTAAGACCATCACAGCTTTAGTGATAGAAAATTAAATATCATATTCATGCATTGATTCAAGTACTTTTGAGTATCTACATTTTTAGAATATTATCCCAAGCTAAACAGAAAAGGCAAGCCTCAATGATTTTGTAGTCTAGTGACAAAGAGAAAACCCACTCATATGAAGAACATCACCACAGTTTTATAAATTCAGGGGAACCATAGAAGCAATGATACTCTTGTCTATAACAAGTTTATTGACTAAATAGTACATGTGATAATTGATACACACAATCAGAGAACACAGATCATAATGGACTCAAGTAATCAAGAAAGGGTTCATTCACAATGTTGGTTTTGAATTTCAAGAATAAAAAAAAAAGTTTTCTGGGATCTTGCTAAAAAAAAATACTAAAGCAAGTGCTAATGTGTTTATAAAATCCCATGAATAGACAGCAAATAGGAAATAAGCTTCTCAATGTGTCAGCTGAGCTTGCCTGGCCATATCAACTTGTGAGTAAAAAAGATTTCTCTATAAACACAATAAGCAAAGAAGTGGGTTTCCATGTTTACTTTAATCCAAACTGAAGTCCTCTGTAAAATTTCCCAGGGTATATTTAAAAATTTACAGCTGGTCTTGCATACTTGTAATCATCACGCTGGCAGGAATTACAGAACTTCACTTGAGCAGAGTTAGTGTTTCTCCAAGTCTTGCTACTTTCACTCCAGGTCTCAGGTTTCATGTGGGGCTTTGCACTGCTGCACTCCCACCAGAATCCCAGCCATCATGCTGCTAGCCACCGCCTTCTCCTGGGATGTTCAATACAGTGAAAGTGAGAAACCAAAAATCACAGAATCCTAGGGCCCTTGCTTTCAAAGCCAGGTGGGGTACACCTCTATTCATTCAAATGAATCATAAAAATATAATCTTTGCCTTCAAAAACCCCAAGAACTTTTTGTTAAACTTGCCTTTTTCTTTTATCTGCTACTGTAAGATTTGTGTCCTCAAGCTTGAAGCTACTGGGTTTTGTGTGACCCATTTGTTTCAATAAGAGGCCTTTTTACTATATTAGCTCAAACGATTAGACTTTTTCCTTCCCTTTAGACAAGATCCAGCTAGATAGGTTTTTCAGTTCTTCCATAGAAATACGTTTTTGTGGGCTCTTCCAACAGGTCACTCATCCTATATGTTCAGTCCTGAGGCCATACAGTTACTGTCAACATATGTGTTTAGTAAAATTCAATGACCCACCAGGAACATGATACATTGTCACTTGCCAAACACTAGCAGTCTATTCAACTTTTATTTTGATAATTGAAATGTTCTCACAATAATCCTTTAATGGATGAATTTAGTTAAAAAACTAAATCCAGTTTGGGATCCTTTGAGCTCCCCCAAGTGACTGGTTGTAAAGCTATGAAACAGCTCCAGAGATTGGCTTACATATTAGTGCTTGGTTTGAGAATAGTTCCAAGGAAATTCATGGGATTTTCAATGCCATTAGAAAACTGCAAGGAAGAATAGAAAGGGCAATGTTGAAACTCTACATTACTTCATAAAGTGACATACATTGCATTTTGTGTTAGATCTTCTATTGCAACAAGGAAATACATTGGACAAATATTTAAGCAACTAAATGATCAACAATAGATAGTGGAATCAATGATAATCAGTGATAGTGGAATCAGTCATTCTAGTCCAGATCATATTTTTTTTCCAAAGGTGAACTGTCATAAAAATGAGAATTCATTTTTATTTAGGACTCGATTTCAATGATATTCTTGCTCAGAATTCAGACAGAACCTTTAAAAATAGATTATCTATTAGGTAAAAAATCAAAGTAAGTTTAAGTGGATCATGAGGTAGAAATGAATAAGCAACTATAAACTGTGACCTACTATTGTCTCTGTTTTTCTATATTTAATGCCCTCTGTAAAACCAAGAGCTTGTGCAGACAGGCACATATCACAAATTTCCTAAAATGAGATATTCAATCATGCACTGTTTAACAACAGAGATATGTTCTGAGAAAAGATTTTTTTAAAAATTTTATTAGTATACTTTAGGTATACATGTTGGCATTCGTCATAGTAATTTCATTCGTGACCCATTGGTTGTTCAGGTGTTGTTACATAATCTCCAAGTGTTTATGAAGTTTTGTGACTTATTCTGCCATTGATTTCCAATTTCATTGCACTGTGATCTAATAATATACATGAGATAATTTCAATTCCTTTGCACTTACATACGCAGTTCTGTGACCTAGTATGTGGCCTATTTTGGAGACAGCTCCATGTCCAGCTGAAAAGAATGTGTAATCTGCTGTGTGATGAAACACTCTATAAACATATACCATGTCCCTGTTCTCAAAATTTTAGTTCAGTTCTGATAATTCACTGTAGATTCTTTGTTGAGTTGATTTGTGACAGTGAGGTATTGATTTCCCTCATTAAAATTGAATTAGTGGTTATTAGATTTTTCATGTCTGATATTATTTGTTTTACATCGATGGGTACATAAGTATTTAGTAAATATACATTTACTTTTGTATTTACTTCCTTTTGTATTATTCATTTTACAATTATGTACTGATTTTCTTTGTTTCCTTAATCAGTATTGGCTTGAAATCTACTTTTTCTGCAGAAAAGAATAGTTATCTCTAGTTTTTTCCAGGTTCCTGTCTCATGAAATATTGGATTCAAACCTTTGACTATCAGTTTATGCATTTTTTAATTAAATGTGTTTCTTGTATGAAGCATGTTGTTGGACCTAGCTTGTTAATGCATTCTGCCAGTCTGTTTCATTTAATTGGTAAATTGAAAGAATTTTTATTAATGGTTTTAACTGATACGTGTTTACTTATATTCGTTATGTTATTTTCCTGTTATTGGTTACCTTTATTATTCCCTTCTGTTTAATTGTTGGCCTTACCTAAAGGATTCACTCTTTGGAGGTTCATATAGTTACAGTCCTTGTTATCTCTTTCTAGAATGTCTTTCGGCACATTTCTGAATGCTTGTTTTGAGGTCATAAATTTCTGCAAGTGTTGTTTGTCACAGAAGTGCCTTTATCTCCACCAATTTTGAAACACGATTTTGCAGGATTGGAAGTTTTTTTTTTTAGGTCTTGAATATTTCACACTAAGGTCTCCTTGACTTGAGGGTTTGTGTCAACAATTCTGCTGTGATTCTCATGGGGTTTTCTTCATAGTTTATTTGTTTCTTGTTACTAATAGGTTTTAATATTCTGCTCTTATGTTGAATTTCTTGAAACTTGACTGCTGTATGCTTTTGTGTAGTTGTATTTTTTTTAGTATCATGGCTAATTGAAATTCTATATACCTTACTTAACTATATGTCAAATTAGTTGTCCATACTTGAGTAGTTTAATGCATAACATTGTAACAGACTTTTTAATGTCATTTTTAATATCCTATGTTTTTCATTGACTCTGACTAGCCTTTTGTTCTTCTACTGTGCATCATCTAACAGTTATTAGATTGATTTTTTTATTGCTCCCTGCTTTTTTAAAGAAATCTTTCTTTTAATAATTGCTAACTGCAATGCTATCTTCTATATCTGATATTCTGACCTCATATGGGCACATACTGCTTCATATACATTGAAAGAAAATGTTAATCTCTTAGATACCTGATTGAATCTACTTTATGGATTGTGTTTCTTTCCTATGGTGAACATTCATGGTTTCCAACATTTTCATAAGCTACTCTATTTTTTTTTCTTTATATCTGTTCTAGAGTCATTAATGATGACTCTGGCAAGCTGTAAGTCTGGGGTTGCATCTTGTTTCTGTGTTCTATGTCTTCTCATTTTCTTTTATTTTTGTTTGTTTCTTTGTTTAATTTCTGGATTTATACTTGTAAATTGCTTATGGAAGCTGGTATTGAAAATCTTTAGGAAATGATTACTTTCAGAGATATCTCCTAGGTGTTATCAACTTTTTGGTTTTGTATCTGTTACAAGATTATAACTCTGTTTTTTATTGGGAAGGAGATGTTGTAGACTATTTGGACTGATCCCTGGTTTTTTGGCACTGGCTGTAGTATGATTTATGAACTACAGGTAATGTCAGTCTTGGCATACCAGGAAGATCAACTGTTTAGAACAACTGTGTCACCTTGGCTAAAAGGTAGTATCATCAATAATAATAATAATAATAATAATAACAATAATAACATGAAACACAATGTAGAAAATGACAATCTGTCATAACTATTAATTTGCCACCTTTTAACTGTATAAACTAGATTTGTGGTTATGTAGCAAAAACTAAAATGATCTATAATCTAAAAACTTGTAAACTGTAAATATGCCTCTAATATGGTGATTTTAACCTCAGGGTAGAAAGTTTAAAAAATGTTAGCAGGAAAATACAGAAATAGAAGTGGAGGAAGGGCTTACAAGCTAGGCTGAAGGACACAAGAAGAAAACTTGAATTTTGGGAACCTGGTGAAGAATACAAGAAGGAAAGACAGAAAGAAGAAATAAAATCAAGAACAGACCAGAACAACAACAACACATTAGAAGAAATGTTCATACTCATGCAAAAACAAAAGCATGTGATCAAGAAAACCAAAAAATTATAAATGAAAAAAAAGAAAAAAACCTCTTCTTCAGGGTTTATGTCTACTGTCATGGTCAGACAGAATGGGCAGTCAGAGCTCAGAAATGGGTAGATTAATCCAGCAGGCCAGCTCTAGATTCGGGCTGCATAATGGATGATACCAGCAAGCCTGCATCTTTAGTTCCCCTAAAGTGTATGCTGGTTTCTGATTTTGAGGCTGGAATCACATTTTTTAACCTGCAGTTCCCCATGTGGCTCCTGCCAGGTTGAACTAGGTTCTGCCTCACCCTGACACTGGAAGATGGAGCCGCCCACAGCTGTCTGAGTTCTGAGCTCAGTTGGCTACTCACAAGGATGCCAAGCAGCCAATCACCCTCTCCTGGGAGATGTCTGAGCACAAACAACTCACCAAGTGCTGCAGGCTGTTGCACCTTTTGCTCTGTACTATGGAGAGCTCCTTCCAGTTTTCATCACAGTTTGAGAAGTTTATATTTATAACCCCATGGAAAAGTTATTGGAATTCTAGGGAGCTAATTCGAACTTACCACTTCCAGTATGACCCACAACGAGAATAAAGACACTAAGACACATTTATATTTATGGAGAGTCAAGTGGGTACTAAGCTCAGTCAAGATAGCGGTTTACTAGAACCAAGGCCTCAACCCAGGACCCAACCAAGATGTTATTAATTCATGAAGAAGGGAGTAGCTTGAGGACAAGTGACTGAGAAATATGGGAAGTATCTGAGTGCTATGAGCTGTGTTGGACAGGTGGCTTGAGATCACCTTTGCAATACACAGAGAGAAGGGTATGCAGAAAGAGTAATCTGCATAACACAATGAAGGTAGCATCTAATGTTTTGGGGATGGTGCTTCAGTTCTGATGTGTAAATTTTTCTGCCCTGGGAATTCATAGCCTCTTATCTCAAGGCTCATTTCCAGTTGACACCATGAGGCGGTGTCTTTTCATCCTGCCTGTCTCAATTATGTTTTTGAGAATCATGGGGTGTGGAAACAGCAACTGTCACCTAGTTTCAAGGATTACACATCAGTACCTCAGCGAACCTTAAATACACTTCTTAAAGCCAATTGAAGTGATAAATGGCCTAGCCAGTTCTGTACATGTCAGTACATGTAAGTAGGGCCAGGTTTAGCAAAAATGGAAAAATTGCTCTTTATTCAAGGAGAGTCAGCCAGGTGGTCCACCACACTGTTCCACTGGTGTGTTTCTCTATGCAGGCCTCAGATGTCACCAGTAGTGACCACGCATATGCAGCTGTGACCTGAACCTCCCAAGCGGTGAGTCAGGGCACAGAGCAAAAGCACAACTAGCCACCTCCTCCTTATGCACTGATGTCTCTCTTTTGCTGTCACCATGGACCTTAAATGCCCTTCAGAACTTTGATGGATCCTTGGGACCCACTTCCTTCCTTCTCTTCCTCAGATTGCGTACTCCAACATCTGGACCCCAACTCTCAGAGAGGCCATTTCTCTGGTGTTTATCACTCCAGCATCCTCCCAGTAATAGAGAGATGCTTTGCTAGGCAATTTTATCATTGTCCAAGCATTACGAAGTATATTTAAATTAAGCAAGATGGCTATGATGTCTCTGTGATATGATTATATAAGAGCACTATCTTATATCCACTGTGTCATCCACTAAAATGTCTTTATGCAGAAGGTGGCTATCCACATTTTACTACCTCTGTCACCACCCAAAAGTTTGATAACCAAGCTGGAAGAGTAGAGATTTTTTTTACAGTTCTGACTCATACACTTTATGTTATTCTAGGCATGTGTTTTCCTTGTCTGGTCCTCTGTTTCTACATGAATAAAATAAATTACTGAATCATACGAACGTTGGATATAGCATTCCATGGTGCTCTGATTTGTTTTCTCTAGTCTCAAGTGCTACCTAACAACTAATTTTACTGGAGGGAATATTTGTCCAGAAACAATGCATAAAAAGATTAGGAAAAGAACTTTCTGGCCACTCAAATTTGCCTGATGTTACTTTCCTCTGTGTCATATGTCTATACTTTTCCTGACCCACACTTAACTTTTGCAAGGTTCTGGTCTGATTTTGGAACTGATTTATCGTAGTTTTGTTTTGTATTGTGAAACCCAGGATCCCACTAACTTTTTAATAACATGTTGGCCTTTTAGGTTTTCATTCCCACCATTCCAGAAATGATATATATTGAAGACTACACACATTTTAGTATTTATACCTCAATGTTATCGTAAATTTTTGTTTTCTATTTGACTTTTTAAAATGTCTTTTGGAAATAGGGTCTGTATTTTCAAAAACTCTAAAATTCAATGATAATGAAAGAATTAGACTTCTAAATATGTTTTTTCTTGTGAATTTTAATATTTTATTTTGAGAATGTTAGGTTGAAATGGTAAAATGCTATTTGTAAAGCCTCCTAGTGACACTGAAACCTCAAAAACTTGAAATCCCAAGACTCTTTTTCTGACAACATATGTAATTAAAACTGTCTGCTATTTTCATTATAATATAAATATATATACATATATGGGAAAAATTAATATCATCACTCCTTTGAGTCATCTTGAATGTGGAAATTAAAGCACAAATACCCTTCTAGATTCTAGTTGTCATGACAAAACACATAAATCAGTTCCTTTAGAAATAAATGTTTATAATTTTAGTATAGAAAACAAAGGCTTGACCTTCTAAATTGTATTTTTTAGCTTATTGACATCTGAGTAAGAAGCAGCATATTGTGAAATAAATGAAATTATTTTTGTTTGCTTGTATTTGCAATTCTTTTGAAAAATCTCCTTTTTTACCTTACCATGTATTAGTGCCATAATATTTTACATCAGATACAATAGACACTAACTTTGAATATTAGACAATCCACACATTTTAGCCAAATTTATTACTCTTTTGCTGTCTAATAAAGTCTTTGGGTTCTCTTCTTCTCAAGACTGATCATTTACATTGTGGAAATACATGATGTAACCTGAAGTAACAGTGAAGAAATGAGATAGAAGATGGTCAAGATCAAAGGTTGATTTTATAAAATGAATATATATTCATTAATATATATGAATATATATATGAATATATATTAAAGTATTAGACAGTCAGTTTTAAATATTAGAGGTGGCAGAGGATAAAGACAAAAAATAAGACTAAGAATTGAAGTGAAATCATTTATGCACAATATTGTGGGAGGTATGATATATATCCTTGAATTAATGTCTCCCCATCAAACTTCAAATGCGCTATAAGACAGTGGTAGTGTGTCTATGGCATACATGCCACAATGAGTTGTTTGTTATTACTGAAAGCTCTAAAAGATTTACTATCTTTGCTATAGGACACACGTATATGGAGAGTTTAAAACCACCTAATGAAAGGAAAAATTGATTGTGAACTCTATGCCAAGGTAACACATTGTTTATCTCTTTGGAAGACAATGGAGACCTAGTACAAATGAATGAAATTAATACTTCAGGATTTAGCTCTGAGATGCACATAATAAATAATAAAATTTGGTACACACCATATCTTTCTCAGCCAGTATTTTTGCATAGACTTATTTTAATGGTTGACACTGTCTCTAAGTCTCTTATTTAAACTCTCACATGCAAATGACTTGTCTTCTTATGAAACTCATTGCTCTATTGAAACTTTATAGACATGAAGTGACATAGAAAATTTAGAGTTCCCCACTGTCATTATGATCACATTAATTAAGCAATAAGACCCAGCAGTGCAGGAACTACATTGTGTTAATTCATATCTTGGGATGAATGTTCAAAGTAGTGCTTGGGAATGAAACCACAGGACTCTCATTAATGTCATTAGGTTATAAGAATTAATGCTGAGCACCTGCTCCCCAACTCTGCCATTGCTAGTAACAATAATTCCTGACATACCTTAAGCTCTTGTAGAAATGTGACTACATCCCACGTTTCATTTCAATACCCACATTCAAAGAACTTTTATTTTTCTATAGTTTTCACATGATACAAGGTGGCTCAAATTTTGAGATAAATTCAATTAAACAATTACAAAATCAGGGATGTTTAGGAGGATATTTCCTAAGTTTCAAGAGAAGACAGAGGTTGTTGATATCATATTAACACAAGTAGAAACACAATTGGTTGGAATATATTCAGAAAATATATAGGTTTAAATAAGAAATTAAAACTCTCAACCTGAAGGGGTAGCAGGTACTGTGGATATGGACATGGAGATTCAGGTTCAGGTAATTTATAAATTCAAGTTTTCAGAGTTCTCAAATTCACAGAACACTACAGAATCTCACTATTAGATAAGTCATTTCTGTACTTTACTTAATGATGGTGACTTGGATCAAATCATATTAGTGACGCTGCATTTAAGTTATACCCTAATTCGGAAGATCTCAAAGTGAAGTTTCTGGACCAATATCATCATTAATACCTGACAGATTGTTAGAATGCAACTTACAGGACTCATCATAGATGTATGGGTCAGAAACTCTGAGGTGACTCAAAACACGTTGTTTTCATGGACCTTTCAGTGAGTTTGAAAAATACCAAAAATTAAAAGACCTTTTAAAGGTATATTTGAAGCACTTACATAAATCCTGTTACTATTTATTTAGAAGTTCTGTAGTTTGATTTGTCTATCAAAGAGGTAAAATCTCAGTTATAAGAGTTCAAAACAACTTCTTTTACCTGTTTATGTTAACTTTTAATGTTCTGTATTCAATAGGATTTACTCAATTGGTTGCTTTCTTCAAACTATATCCATCAAAATACACCATTTTTAAAATTTCAAAGTTTATAGTTACAGAAGCATAATAAACATAACTACAGATAGGGTAAAGCTTGGCTTTACAACACAATTTTTCCATTTTTTTTATGCATTATGTCAGGTCTCTGACCTTATTCCTTTTTCCAGTTTACGAGATTCCTATCTTGGTCCTGAGATATAATCAGTAACTTCTTTTATTTTTATGATCTACATGATTCCTGTTTGACGTTTTTAACCTCTGTCCAAGCCTGGATAAATAGTTTCAATTGGGGCAGAATTGTACCTTCCTCTAGTAAATTTCTCTGAGAAATTTAACAGTGCTAGAACTAAATTTAAATATTATTTTTGGATTTTTGAATGTAGTTTTTCCTAAAACATTTTTATTATCCATTAACCTGTTAAGATCCTTCTCTCTCTTTTTCATCTGATACTAGTGCTTCCCTGGCACCAAGAATGAAGCTACTCTTTCTGAGCTTGGAGTCCTGTATTTCTTTATGTCTATGCCCTACAGGAAAGTCTGTGTCACGTGAGAGATATTCTCAGCAATTATTTCTGGATTAAACCTTTCCCAGATGCCAGAACTCCATTCTGATTAGCTCTTTTCTATGAAACTCAATATATGAAAATAGTGTGGATATTTCCATCTAGGGTTTTTTCATTACCTAGTTAAGATAAACAGTTTATTACTGCAGGAATTACAAACTGTCTTCACTGCCAAATGCTGAAGTCAAGGCAAGTACCTAATCACTCCCCAAGGGATCTATTTGAGAGTCAGACAGATTTGCTTCTATTCCCAAGAAATTAACAATGAAGTAGAGGACATTAAATATGCTATATCTCCATTACTAGAACAAAATATCTGGTATAATTTACTGGCAAAGGAAAAAGTTTTAGAAGTCACCAATATGGAACTTCCAGTCCAGGATTAGGTGGTGCCATTGCTTTGGTTCTCTAAGGGTATGCTGAATGGTAAACACAGGAAATGTGTAGTGAAACAAAACCACTCATATTTTGAGTCTAGAATCAAATGAGAAAATATTAGGTTCCAGGGTACTATGGTCTCCTCCAAGGCCACAGCTAACCTTTAATACAGGGGCCTCTAGCAGAGACACATCCAAACCAGAGCAGGTAAAATGTATCAATAGAGATAAACAAAAATCAATATGCTTTATAATTAAAGAGGCAGTATTTTTAAGTGGAATAAAAAGATATTGAAGACCCTGGTATTTAATGATGTCATGAAATATGGGAGTGATAATTTTTTGAGAAAAGATGAAAATGTAGAATCACGTTATGTGAGATTAGAGCAGTTGTGCTTTGATTCCATGGAGCTAGTCTTACATAGTGAAGAAATTTTCTCATTTACCCTCCTTAGTGTATTCTACCTCTCTCTGAGTACACTTATGCCACCATTCTTGGCATTTTCTGAAGCACTTCAGAAAGTTCTCTATTTTCTTTCAGTTATTTTATTAGTTCATCTTTGTGTTACATAATATTACCTTCCTTGTGAGAAGATGGTACATGTACATCAACACAAGAGTGGATAAAGAATATATAGCATGTATGCACAAGGGATACTACTTTAACACGAAGAAGGAAGTCCTTGTTAGTGAATGTCTTTGGCTGGGCTGTTATGGTTGCTTCAATGTCTGATTTTGGGGAATAGCCAGAAGTCACACAATGTCAAATTTGGTGAACCACTGGATGAGGACATGTCTTAATGTTTTACAGACCTGCTTTTCAGTTGGATGGCACCCACCCTAAGAATTCCTACAAGATTGATAACACTTAGCAAGGCACGAAAGGAATCTTCCAGAACTGCCTCACAAAGTGACAAAAATGATGGAATAAATGCATTCAAAGCAATGGGCATATTTTGGAGCAAATGAATAGTAATGTGTCTTTCACTTTAATACATTCTAAAATTAAATCATTCCTTATACTATTAAATCGTACCTTGTATGCTATTTAACCCTCACAACAAAAAACAAGATAGGCTTTATTATCTCTATCAAAAAAGGAGGAAAACAAAGTTTTAAAAGTTAATGTGAACAGGGAGGGGCAAGTAAGAGCCTGGAAAGGCATGACTTGATTGGAAACAGAGGTCTTAGAGTTTAAATCCTTGTCTAAGAAACCTGGAACAACAAGCAGAACATGTTTCTGTCTGTCTGTTTGTCTTTGAATGTTTTCATCAATAGATCAAGCATCAACTGATTTCTTCTATCACTGGATAATATTAATTTTCTAAAAGCCTTATTATTAAAGATGCTCTTTCTCCAATATTTTGAAAGATTTTTTTTCTCTAATCTTCTCTGTGTTATGTTAAAAATGAATACACAGTCACCAAATAAATCTTTATGAGTGGACCAATCAAGCCTAGCACATGGACCAGGTGGAGCAGAACTCTAGACAGAATTTAGAGTAAAATATAATAATTTGAATTGTATGTACACTATTTTTTCTGAGAATATTTGTTACAGCATTACAGAATGGATTAAGTTCAAGCAATATAGTTATTTTTAAATCTAAAAATCATACTATTAGATATTAATAGTCATGCTCTTAAATGTTCCTATGAAGCAAATAAAGGAACAACCTAGTAAATTTCTGATTTAAATAAGAACCTTTTCTTGGGTGCTTTTGAACTGATCACTTTTATGTAGCTCAGAGAAAATTCCTGACATAAACAAATTAAATGAGAAAAAAGATTTATTATGGCTCACAATTTCAGAACCATGGTTATCTGTCCCTTTTTAGTCTCTGGATTGTCTGACTTCAAAATGAAAGAAAACCGGAGAAAGGTTGCTCAATATATGTTATTAGGTAGCAGTAAGAATGAAAAAGTTCTGAAAAAGATATATACCCTTCCAAGACATTGCTCCTAAGCACCTACTTCCTCAAACTAGATTCCAACTCCTAATGGCACATTTAGCTCTGAACCTGTCAGTGGATTAACCAGCTGGTGATGTGAGCACCTCGTGATCCATTCATCTTCCAGTCCTACCTCTGCCTATATAAGATTTGTCTGGGACATTTTTTTACCTAGGTGATTACGTTTTTCCCTTGACCCTTTAAAAGCACATGTCCATCTCATTATGAAAAATTCAGTGTGCCTCCAAGGCTTGCCAAATTCTTAACAGTTCCAGCATTGTTCAAAAGTTCACCTCCAAAGTCTCCTCTAAAACTACAGCAAACTCTGTTGTGAGCCCTTTAAAAATCAAAATTCAAGTTATATAAATCCAAGATATAATGGCACAGACAGTCTCATTCCAAAGTGAATAGTAGAGGAATAGAAAGGAATTGGCTTAAAGCAAGACTGTAATCCCTTTTTAAGAAAACATCAATGCATATTATGATAACTCTTTTAATCCAGATTAAATACAGCATATTTTTGTTGAAACCAAGAATGTTTCCTGGGCTCTTTTTCCACCAAGATATCCCTTAAGGTTTGTCTGATGCCTGAATTCCTGCTTCATTAGTCTAGTCTTCATTTGAGTTTTCTAATAATGATACTTATGTCCTATCATGCAAAATCTGAAAATTACCTAAACAGAGGCTAATATTTAACAAGTTTTTGTGTTTGAATTTTTTGTATGTGACTATACAGTAATCTCTAATAAGAAAGTTTTATTTTAAACTTTCCCCCTCTTTTTGGTATATATTTGATCGTGTATTTGAATTGCTAAAAGAAAACCATTTGTTTTTGTATATATGAATTTAATATCTCAGTCCAAACGTAAAATAAAAAATGATGCACAGGAAAGTAGAAATCTGCTAGAACCCACTGTAACAGCAGTAAGCAGAGGACGGCTAACACCAAGTTTGTAAAATTTGCCAGGATTGCCAGGTTTCACTTTTATAATAATTTTATCTTTGAGGTAGGTTAATGTTGTTTATGAAAATGTTTGCTTTCAAAAATTTTTTTCATAGGAGTGGAATTGGCATTTATTTCAGGCAGTATACAAATGAGAGTGCCTTGCTTTAAGGCAGCTGTTTAGGGTAGTTCATGGGCCCAGTTCTACCTCCCACCAGGAACAATGATGGCGGGAGGATGGGGTCCCATCCTAAGATGACGCCACCACTCTCCTGCAGAGGAACACTGTTTCATAATTGATTTTATGTGTCACTGTGACTGGGGACTGAAATCGTCTCTGGTAGGAAATTCTCACAAGGGGCACACATTTAAACAGTATAACTGATTACTCAGCTTGTGGGAAGGACAAGTGGTCAGCTATGTGGCTGTATACCAACTAAAGATCTCTAGCCCATGACTTGGATAGAGAACTGGGGACCAACAAGGAGTAGGATTTTAAAGCTGATGATAAAGACATTGGTAGAGGAGGTATTTAATGAAACTTTCTGCATGAACAAAAATGATGCACATGTTTGTGTCCCAAGTTAAAAAGATCAATAGAATGTGACTTCCTTGGAAGATTTTAATAAACAAGTGGTTGACTCATTCCATAAATGTCAATAAGCTTCTTTCTCCAGTAATCCCTAGCAGTGTTTAATAGGCTCATGATAAAAAGTGGGTTTTGTGTCTGGAATGGACATTTTATAGGGACTCAGTATCATGGATCTTCACTCATAAAAGCCAATCTGGTTATGGCTATTGCTGAATGCCCAGCCTTGCATAAGCAAAGGCCCATACTGAGACCCCAGTATCACACAATTCTCTGGAGTGATAAGATTGATATCACTGAATTGAGGTCATCAGGGAGGGGACGGTGCATTATATGTACTCAAATGGATACTGAATACAGATTTGCCTGTACCATATAGAGTGCTCCTACCAAAACTTCTATCAGTAATCTTCTATAGTACCTTTCTCACCACTATGGCATTACATACAACATAGCTTCTGATCAAGGAACTCACTTTGTAGTGAAAAAAGCATGTTGTGTGAGCCCATGTTCATGGAATTTATTGGTCTTGCCATGTTCCCCTTTGCCCTAAAACTACTTGCTTGATAGACTATTGGAATTACATTTTGAAGACCCAGTCAGAGTGCCAGGTAGGTGGAAATATTTCAAGGTACTGGGCAAAGGATCTTAATAACTCTGAATATGTCCTGAAATAACACCCAAGAGATGGTGGTGGTTCTTCTGTACAGGCAGGTCCAGGCCCGAAGGAGTAAAAATGGAAATGATGCCTCTTACTATGAAACTTTGAGACACACTAGAAATCTTTTTCCTATTGTTCCCATAATTTTATTTTTCGCTGCCCTGAAGGCTTAATTCTACAAGGAAAGATATTTCCGGTAGGTCACCCAACAATAGTTCCACTAAGCTAGAAGTTAAGTCATACCACCCAGGTACTTTGGGCTCTTCTTTCCTCTGAATTAATGAACAAACCAAAGAGGAAGATGGACCCTTTCCTACTGTGTTCAAACTTACTCTCCTCCTAACATCGTATTTGGCTGTAACACCTCCGTGATGCAAACACCTTTCAGAAGTCCCACCTAGGAGTCATTGGCTGATTTGATGTTGGCTACTAATGGGGAATGGGGCTGTTGCTCTACAATGGAGGTTAAGAAGAGTATTTCTGGCATACGGAGACCTGTTAGAGTGTCTTTTAGTGTTAACTTGCCTTATGACTTAGGTCAGGGTAAAGTTAATGGTATTATTTAAAGAGCATGTGTATGGGTACCAATTTACTTATTGTGTTAAATTTTATATATCAAACCTGCAAAGCAATGCAGTGCCTGCATATTTATTTTAACAGTGTTTCTGGGTTGCCTATGTGAGGAGCTTTTGGAGGAGATTAACTTTTTCTTTCTTTTTTTTTTTTCTTTCTTTTTTTATTTTTTAATTTAATTTTTGGGTTTTTTTTGTCTTTTTGAAACAAGGTCTTGCTGTGCAGTTCAGGCTGGCCTTGGGCTCACTTTGTAACCCAAGCTGGTCTCAAATTTGCAAAGGATTTTCCTGCCTCAGCCTTTCAAGTGCTGGGATTACTGGAGTATATCTGGTAAGATTAACATTTGAATAGATACACAGTAAAACAGACTTTACTCCCAAATATTAGAGGAAATGAAAGCCTAAAAGAATAAAAGATAATTGTTTCTCTCTGTTTCATTGCCTCCAATCTGGGATATCGGACTTCTATTTTTATATTTGAACTTAAACTCATACCATCAGCTATTTCTCCGGTTATTGAACTGGGACTGGTGCTATGTTGTCCTAGTGACTTTACTGAGACACAGCATCTTACTCTTACAATTTAACAGAACACAGAATTAGTTTCCCTCAGGTTTAACAAGTTCTGATCTTTGCATGTTCAGCAACATAGAAGGGCCTTACCAGAGAAAATTTCCTCATACTATGGCACCCAGGAATCAGAAGGAGAAGGAGGAGATCCATCTTTCCATGATATTCCTCCAGTGATCTGGTTCTTCCAACCATACCTAGGGTCCTAACATCACCTTTGGCAATAGCAACCCAAGCTTCAATCACCTTTCAAAAGTGCCATCTATAAACACATGAGACTGTGAAGAAACAGATCCAGATATAAACCATGACATGTTCCATTGATTGGCCCAAGTCTGTAGCTTGCCAGTTGCTGATACTGGATGTTTTAGCTTTAATAATTGTGTGTATCAACTTCTTGTGGTAAATTGCTCCTTTCATTAATAAATACATGAGTTAATAATATATACCTACATGCCTAAATACACACTTTTAACCTAATAATATGCATCTGCATTTATACAAACCAAATAATAGTTGGACTTTATTATATAAAAAATGTATTTTAAAAGATACCTTCCCATCTCAAAAATTTAGCACTACATTCTCCAATTTAGTTTTATTAATATATTTGAACAGATCTGTAGATCTCTAAATTATATTCAGATAATGTAGAGAAGTAATTGTGCAGTTAGATCTGGATTGAACTAACAGCTCCAGAACTCTAATCTATTTTCTTCTACTGTATCATGATAACTGAGCAAGACATAAGTGAAAATGTGTTACATGCAATTGTTTGCATGAAAAAAAGTGAAGCATGACTATTTCTTTACAAAATCTTTCCATTTGTTTGATTTGATTAAACAGTGTTTTCTCATACTTAGCTCGTGACAGTGACATAATAACATTTATAATCCTGCAGTTACCCTAACAAAACTAATCTCGTAAACAAGTGGACACACCAAATTTTGACAAGGTAAGTGATTGATTTGTAAGAAAAGATTGAGATTTAACTCAGATCATTTTCCTCTTGTTGCATCAGAATTTCACAATTGAATTCTAAATGAGGGAACTTTCAGAATTCAGAAATGAAAGAGCAGTTTACTTGTTCTAGTACTGAGCTTTTTAGAATGGAAAAGAAAGAACAAACACAAAGTCTTCTCCATAGAAAATACCTGCCCCACTCCCGCTCCCTCCAAGTCAAAGACACATGAAACCTCTAAGTTAGAATACGTCTCAAGTATCTTTTAAGAAGCATGTTTCCAATTTGCTGCTGTTTTGTGTTCATAGAAGTAAGTCACAGACATTTGATTGAGTACAATCACCTTGGGCTTTATTTGGGGGAAACTATATAGCCTCATGACTAGGTGGCGAAGGTTCATCTATTACAATCTAGAAATACTTGATTTCAAACAGCAGAGATAGCTTTCCATTTGGGCAAATAAAATGAAGTCATACCTGCCCTGAGTTTCCTCTAGCCAAAAATCGTCTTCAGTTTTGAGAGAATCAATTTATAATTTGAAGAGCAATCATTTGGGCCATTAGACTTCCAAAGGAATGAACTAGAGCAAACATTCACAGCAAGAAAAATCAAGCATTTCACCTTTCCTCACATCTAAACTTGAACCTCAGCTCTGGGGCATAACTCAAGATTTGATATTAAAGTGTTTCATTTGCAGACAATTAGGCCTAGGATTAGATTTCTCAGCCTCCATGCATATGAAGACAATACTGTGATTTCCAGCAACCTTATTTCTACTCCCTAACCCCCTCACACACCCTTTCAGAATCATCGCGTTCTTCATCAAAACAATTCATTCATACTTATGAAAGTGTTACAGCCGGTAAGCGGAAGGTATAGAACAGGCTTAAGCACCGTAGCTTTTTTCCCATCTGAATATCACGAATCTTGTATCTCACTGTGGTGCAAGGTCTCTGATTACATCAACCTCTCCAAATTATGCTGAAATGAAGGCCATTCAATTTGCTACAATCAGTAACTTTTGCAAGAGCCCACATAATTGATTTCACAGTAATACAGGCATAGGTGACTGAGAGCCTCAGCTTCATCTTGGCAATGTTTTCTTTCATTCCAAAGTTCAGTATTCAATAGAAATCAAATTTTTTCCCCCAACAGTTGGCAGCTAAGCTCTGGCACATATAAAATTTTTTGTCTTCCTTTTTTTATGGTACAAGAACACAAAAAATTGAAATTCATGCCCAGAGTGATCTAATTGGAGTCCACAAGCCTTGGGTGAAATAACTTCTCTCTGGAGTTTGCCCTGTTGAAGATTTCAGCTAGCAGGCAAGGAGCCATTCTGGATGCCATGCAGACCTCTAGCACAACTGGTTTTTAGGTGGTTTCTCAGTCCTCAGCCAATGAAGAGCTCAGCTATTCCCTCAAATGTTGCTACCTATTGTTTGCTTTACTAATAGCACGACGTGGTGTTCGCTCTTACTGATCAGTAACTACTAGTGATGTCTACTACTTTTACATATATATATGCGACTTTGAATAAACCCTGCTTCCTCGTCTTACCATGGGATAAATTAAACAGTGGATCCAGAATTATCTTTATAGTCCAGAATAAGAACTAACTGAAAGTCAGAAGATGAAACAGGATCTGACTGAAAGAAACTTAAAATTCACATCCTCTTGCATTTTCATTTGGAAACTAAGCAGTTTATACCATTTTAAATTTGTGATTTTATTAGGCAGACATTTAGTTGGGAAGGCAAACGCCATGTTCAATTTTAAAAAGCTGGCAGCCTAAGACTCAAATATCAGCTGTAATCCTGGCACCTAGATGATCTTAGGAAAGTCATTTATTTTTTCTCAATCCAGTTTACTCATTTATAACATGAATTTGATATTTACTTTGAAAAATTATTGTGAAAATTCTCTTCTCAATAATTGGTGTTCATTATCGCTTATATACTAGGAATTAATAAGGTGGCCTTGGGTTAATTACATGGTCCTCTAACCTCAGTTTCTCCAACTGTGTCTCTAGAGCAATAGTGCACTGTACGATTATTCAGTTGATGAAATTCAGTAATGTCTGCCAAGTGTTTGCCATAGCATATCACTAATCATGAAAGATTTGACAGTTGTTGTTATTAAAAATGACTATTTTGTTTCTCTAAATTTCCTTGCTTAAAGTAAGTATGAGTAACACTAAATAATGTTGGATCCTCAAATTCCACAATTTTTTATAATCATTTATTACAATTTTGATGCAAACATAACCCAAAATAAAACATTCATTTAACTTAGTACAGAGTCATAATGTATAATTTTTCAAGCTTACTTTTCTTTGGAAAGAAGCACTGAAAAGAGCAATTTGATAATTTGGGCATCTGTTGAAGTCCTGGTTGGCACTGATCCGCTGGGGCAGGGTGGCTGACAGCACTAGAATGAGCAAGATTATAAAACTTTATCAAGATCTGGAGAGTGAACCGGGCTGTGATCTACGTGTGGCATCTGTCATGGGAGTGGAACATCTGTGATAGTATAAGTGTGATGCATTTTCCATTCTCAGATTTGACCTTGTTTTGTATGTGTACCATTAGGCTTTACCAAAAACAATATCTAAAAATCTACCATAACTTCTTACAGTTTTTTCTTTATCTCTGGTTCCTCTTTTCTAATAATAAAGATGTCTATTATATAGAGGACACATTAGCTTCTATAGATGGTAATGATAATTTATATTAAAAATGTTTATAGAGTTATGTCATAATAAAAGCAGAGGTATGTGCTTAAAAAGAAATTTGTAAAATGTAGTATTTGATATGTTTGTCTAGAAAACAAATGCGGAGTGCTTTTTAAAAGAAGAAAACCTAATAAAACTACCAATAAACAAGCAACATTCTCAGATGTTACATATTTAGTACGTCTGTTGTTAACCCTTCAAAGAAAAAAAGAAGTGTTCAGAGTATTAATTTTCCTTCCAGTAAGTAATTATGGCACATATATTTAATGAAGTAGTTTACAAATAATAACATTATAAAAACATGTGGATAAAAACTTACTATGTCACATCATTAGAAAATAAGCACTTATTCACTGAGTACACTTAATCTAAAATGTTGAATGATTCTCAAGGCCTATTAGACAAGGGTAAAAGCAAGACCATACTCTTTAGATGCTGAAAAAGAGGAGGAGGATGTGTTGTCAAAACTAAGATAATGAGAATTAACCCAACAAAAATATAGTCAATAATGTTGGTGAGGGTAATTAGAATGTTCCTAGTGAATTCATTTTTTATTTTTTCATTCATATATTCAATCAGAAAGTTGATTTTCAAAATACTTTATTGGAAAGGCAACTCAGATTTTTAACAAGACATAGTTGATTTAACTAAATGATTTGAATAACCTAAAATACTTTTAGCACCAGTGTTAAAGAAATAGTCCATAGTAAAGATTCATACCAGATTTTTAAATTATACATTAAAAATATTTATTGGCAAAATTTTTTATCTGGAAATATGAACTTGCTTTTTCAAGCTGCCCTTCAAGACACACTCTTTATACTTCTGTCTTGTGGTTTGCGACCCAAGGCTCGGTCTTGGTGAATTAAAGGGCACCAGCCCTCGGGCTTTCATTGGTCTTAGTGGAAGATAAGAAAGCAATTGCAATGAGGAGTTGAGATATTTACTGTTCTTACCCTGAAAAACCAACTGCCCCAGGTTAGCTGTGTCCCTCTACAGAAGTCATGCCTTCAGCTCAATACTGCTCTCCACGGCTTTTCCTTGTGAGTTCTCATCACAACTTACTCCTCTAGGAGTAAGCAGGGGATGGCAATGACTTCCACTGTAGCCAGCCCAGGGATACTGCAGCATCCTTTATTGTTTTCTCTTAATCCTGCTTGTATTTCTAAAGTAGCCCCTTTATTAATCTCAACACACTTGCCCCACTTGGGTACACCATCTGTTTCCTAATGGGACCTTGAGTGATACCCCAAGGCAGGAGAGGCTGACTCTTCCCAGAGGTATAGCCTCCCCAAAGTTGTCCAATCAACTGGCCTAAATTAACATTCTGAGATGCAAATTGAGAGATTAGACTAGAAAATATTCCCAGCAGCAATGTGACTCAATCTGGGTTCTACAAGTCCTGGAGTAGAAAGAATGGCCAGGAGGAAAAGCAGTGACAGATTGTCATCCCATATGCACATACCAGGCATCATTAGACTAGAAACTTTGTATCTTTCTTTTTCACTTAACATATGATTTCATCATTTTGTCATATTCTTAAGGAATCATTGTAAACATCATTTTGGCTGCATATTCTTTGAAATGATGTGTTGGGTTTCCAGGATTCATAAATTCTGGAAGCCTAAGGGGTATTTTTAACTTTTATTTGCTGCTCTTCCTCCCCACCTTTTAGCATGCAGTGTGCACATGTGCATGCTGTAAATCTCCTGCAAAACACAAAGCAAAATAAAACAAAACAAAACAAAACAAAACAAAAAACTTTCAGTTGCAGAATAAACACACAAACTAGGATATTTTCTAAGGATATCTGCATTTGTCATGGCCACTCCTAGTAAGGATAAAAGTATCTCTTTCCTCAGATTCCATACAAATGATTAAATAGCTTATTGAGAAATCTAATCTCAGAGTATTCATATATTTTAAAGGAGGCTGCTATAATTTACCTTGTAAAAGTAAACATTAGAAAATATTCTAAGCACAGGTAAAAGTATATAGATGCTTCAAAAGATTTTCCATCATACCAGAAATCTCTTTGATCAAGTAAAAAGAGACTTCTAGGTGCAACATAATTGGCTTTTACGTAGTTATCTATGTGCAAAATGGATCTCTGGTCCACTATGTCAAAATCTGGCCAGAGAAAGGATTCACCAGTAAGTAACATTTACACGAAATGAAGAAAGATATGTGCAATAAACATGGTATGAATTTCTAGAGGAAAGTTAACAGGAAAAAACAGCAAAAGGAGGATGTGCACAGTAGAAAACGTTATCCCATAATTTTCCATGGGTCCAAAATAACAGCATGAGCATACAACTGCAAAGAAATCTCCTCTCTTTTTGGCCATTGAGTAGTTCTGCCAGATAGGCAGAGAGCCCACCAGATTTCCATTCCGACAATGTTATCATTCATTGCCGGGGGAAATCTTTCCGGGTGAGCAACCTGGGTAGACAAATCTATCTTCTCTCATATCAGACCCATTTTTAGATACATTTGAGAGTTGTGGAAATAAACAGGTCACCTCTCTTCTGGAGGCTTTGACTTTAGAACAGTCACTTAAAAAATCCTTCTGCAGAAATTATTTCTACATCCCTCTTGAAAAGTCTGGCCTGTTCTGTGCATCAGTTTATGAAAGAATCTATTTCAGGATTGTTTTTTGTTGTGTCGTTCATATATATGTGTCTGTGTTTTTTTTATTTTTTTAAATATAGGAGTTCAATTACAAACTAGCTAGAGAATATATATCTACAGAGCAAATCTGAGCAGCATTAAAGTTTATGCTGCTTAAATCACTTCAGATTGTGGGAATATTCAGATGTCTGAATTTTATGATAATGTCAAGAGAGCTTCTGGTGAGTCCCATTAATTTTTTTGGTATTGTTTAATTTTACATGAGTAAATATAATTACTCCTTTTGTCATGAAGAGCAAGTTCTAATACCAATTTATAATTCATGGAGCTAATTATGTTAACGAGGAGGCAATCATTTCTCAGCTATCTCCCCTGTAATTTTAAAGGATTTTGATTTTTTCCTCTTTCCTCTACAATTTCTCTTCCAGCTATGAAAAGGAAGTGTACACAATTCATCTGTGATATAATTATTTACCATGGCAACAGTTTGTGAATGGGATTGGGAAGTTGCACAGAAAGAGAAAGCAGCTTAAGGGGAACAGTCTAAAAAATCCTTTCAAGACAAGTGAAGAGGGCTTTCAGGTGGGAACCGTTTTTGTTTTCCTGACATTTTAAGGAGGGGCTCAGGTTGGCAGAACATTGTAAAAACTGTTGTTGATCCTAAAATAAAAGAATCTATTTTTACAGTTGCATTTCAGAAAACCTGGATTAAGAGAGAGGCAGAAAATGCAAACCTACTTTTTTTCCCTTGCATTTGAATTAACAGCCCCCAAGAAAGCAAAGGAAAAGCACTGCTGTATTTGCAGACAATATTGCCAGGGGACATTTGGAGAAAAGAAGCCTCTAGATCCTTGTATTTCTGAGACCGGAAATAACCTTGAGTGCTAATCAGCAACCAGAACTTCCTTCTAACATGGCTATGGATTCCAAAGACAGTAAAGAAAATCTATCCAAATCCAGTGGTCCAATCTTTGGGATTCATCTGAGGCTACCACAAATTCTTTCCTTGTCTCCCTTGTTCAGTGGGATACAGATTATTTGCCCTTCTTTTATTGTAATTCCAATCAAAGCAATCTATACACCTCCAAAGAAAACAAACATGCATATTGAAATAATAATATAAAAAAAGCAAGCCACCTTGCCATGGTTATACGTTCTAAGTTATATGCATTTTGCCTGTGAAAAATGGTATTCTCATAGTGTATGTTTCTTTCAGTTTTCAGAAATAACTCACATATAACCTTTGCTGAATGATTTTTTATTGCATGGCAAAATTACTTCTGTTCGATCTTTCATCAAGAAATTAGGGAAATCTTATACCTAGGGGGTATATGAGTAGAATGCTCCAGACAACTTGCTCTCCTTAGAATTAGATACTAAGATGGTGTCTGCTCGTGCAACATTTTGCGATGAAAATGTTTAAAAATGAAGTCTGATCGTGTGGAAGCATTGAGTTCTTGTTGCCAAACCAGCAACCTAAAGGCACAGGTCCATGATTAGATGGTGGCACTGTCTTTAGCTGCAGCTGCTGATGTTGCATGTGGCAAGGCTGTCATTTGCGTGTACCTGTGGCAGGTCTGAAGTCCACCTCCAAGCATTGTTCTTACTCTGTTTCAGTTAATTGTATGTCATACACAGTTGTGAAACTTAAACAAAGAAAAACATACTCCTTTGCCTTATCTCCCATAATCACCTAAGAGGAGGGAATTGGAACTGAAAGTATGAAACTATCTTTTGAACTATAGAGCACATTTTGAGAAAATTTATGACAGAAAAATGTTACAATTATATTGTAATTATTTAAATTAAAGTACTAAAATAGGTCATCTGTCACTAAATAGTTTCACTACCTTTTGATTGTTTCCATTGTCCTTTTTCATTGCATCTGGTAGATAGATAGTTGTGTAGAATATTAGGATTAGAAGAGAATTTAAATGGTTCACATTTCTGTTTCTTCATCATAATAAAGAGGAAAATTTATTTTCCAGAACTTTGTTAAAGCAGCTCTGGATCTCAGTGAGGTTCTACCTCCAAATTTAATTGCTCATTCAAGCAAGGTGTACAAATTGTAAACATAAAAAACTCTAAACTCAAAGACATACACAGTTGACATGTTTCTACAAGAGTGATAATGTTAGAGAAATTTGGAGAAGGAAAAATTGATCCATTTTGGTTAGTGAAGCCTGGTTTCATGTGAAAGGGACTGCTGGAATGTACAACGCACGTTCTGAAATTTAGTTTAGGGACAAGGAGAGTTTTCTAAGCCATTGGAAAAGGATGACCACATTTTGGTCAGCCATAAGCAACACTGTATATAAAATCCCTGGCTAGTTGTTGCTTTGGCCTTGGCCTTGTGGCCTAGGCAATGAATAAGTGAAGTTATTCATCCAGATAAAAGGTAATTGATGGTCATGGAAAAAGAGAAAGTGTGTTTTATTCATTATCTATGACTAGGAGCAGTAGAAGTATAATATGACCAACAAATTAGTTTCTCCATTTAGCCATACAACATCTACAAACACACAAGTGGTCACTTGAGTTACAATCGGTCTGGCATATGAACAAACTGGGTTATGACTGGAATTTTAGTTTTAACTGATAGCCAAAGTCTTGAGTTATGACCTGAATGCTGTATGCTTGTGTTTCCAGATGGTCTCATATACAAATTTAACCCTCAAGGAGTTCTGGAAGAAACATTACAACCCCTTTCCTGTATGGGGTTGAAAAATCCTGAGCTAATGTCTCTCTAAGGAAACTGAGATCTGCCTGTATATAAAAGAGAAATTTTGAAGGCTGTGTAGAGGAACCCGAGCCTTCAACTGACAACTGGAATCATAACCAGGGAATGAATTGAGTTCATAAGTTAAGGGCCCACTTTGCTTCGTTTCATTATGGTAACTGTAGCATTCCAGTTCCTCCTCACTCTGTCACTACTACAGGATTATACATTGAATTACAGCTCACTTGTTATATCATTTCATCTCTTATCTTTCTTATGTCTTTGTGCTGAGTTCTTCTCTTTGGTTTGTAAGTAGTGATCTTAGATAATATCATCTTGTTACCTTATTGTCAAATTCTTAAACTCCAATGCTTGGCTAAATCTTCCTTGTTGAGAAATGCTTAAGCTGTTCCATCTTTATCAGTGTACTATCTAATATTTTAAATGCAAATTATATTTATTCCTGTTATGTGTTTGACAGTGACTTGAAACTGTGTATACCTGGGTCTTTCCAGTCTTGATAATAACTTCCCCATGTCCTAGGGGAAAAAAAAAAAGTGAAAGAATACCTGCGTCCTGAAAGCAGGGATATCAGGAAAGTGGAAGGGACAATTGGGATAGTATGCACTATTGAAGCCTTAAGAAAAAGGGAAATAATAGTTGGAAGTGGCTGCCATAGCACTCAAAGGAAAAGGAGCTTGATGGTACAGGTGTTGACCACTGCACTAAGGCAATCCCCTTTCAATCTCAGAAAGGACATCTTTGGCCATACTTTCACCACTAGAAGGAAGTAAAGTGATGGTAAATCTTACTTGCATCAACTTGGTAGACTTAAGAAACATCCAGAATATTAGCAAATTAGATTGCTAGGTTTATGTGAGTGGGACAGAAATGTGTGACTTTGGGTACTAAATATGGGTCGTGTTGGCTTTCTCCCTACTCCTGTTCCTTTGCTCTGCTTCCCTGCTGCCATAAAGGAAGCATCTTTGACCCTGGATGGCAATCCATCACGATGCTACTGTGTTGGAACCAGGTGACCTTGGGCAGAATTGCCTGGAATGCGAGTCAAATTTAGTCTCTTCTCTGTGCTGTGGGTGTTTGATACTGCGTCCTAGTGACAGGAAAGTAGACTAATATGTTTGTTTTTTGCTTTTTATTTTATTAAAAATCCCAAATTTTCATAAATAAATAACAGAATATCAATAGTATTTGCGTCATGTATAATTATCTTCAAAGTAGTTACTCAGAACCATAAATAAAGCTAAAAAGTTTCTTACAAAAAAGAAGCAAATGAATATAACACATTCTTATGCTTTGATCATCAGGACACTTCTGTTTAAGATTTGGCTGATTTATCTGTATATCTGTTCATTGGAATTTCATCTCCCAAAACCCGTTTCACTCTTATTTCTTACTATTCATTTCTTAAGTCAGTATTCTGAATTTAGTCCTCAGTCCTTCAAAACGTGTGGACTTTATTTCTCTGTGAGTGATAGAAACACAGTCAACTGACAGAAATCAGGCTTGCCATGAGGGGCAGATGAGGGTCAGGCCCAGATTTGGAAGGGGTCCCCTCAACCAGGAAAGACAAGTGAGAAGCAAACTGTGCTGATCTTTTTTCATAATATCCTTTCTTCATCTGGGTTTAGGAATTCATTTTTTTCTCCTCCCAGAAAAAATATTTATTTGCTTAGAAATCCTTGAAACACAATGTTTTTCATTTAAATTGGTGCCTTTCTGACGCTGGACTTTTAGACACTGAAGCAGAACTGTTGTAAAGGCATCTTCGATCAGGCCAGCTTTTCTGCCTCCTGGGGTACAGGGAACCCCTAGTGCACAGGCAGCACTTACTCTGTCTGTACATACAGTGAGCTGTGGCGACCAATTTACCCTTCTATGAACATGTGGCTGTGACTCCTCAAAATGTTAGATGAAGCCTGTCAAGCCAGACATCCGGGATCCTTCTGGGCTTAATGGAGTGAATATATAGGCTCTCTTTAGAGGACCAGAGGCCTCTATGCCTCAGGGTAGGAGCAAGGGGGGGATTACTCTTGATATCACAGCATGCCTACTTGCACAATTTGAAGTCATCTTGTAATTATAAAAACATGACATAATGTAGAACATTTTTTTGTCTTTTCCCTGACCCTCAGGTGAAGGAGAAGTAGTTGTTTAACTGGCAGTGGCCTTCTCAGCCCTCCACCATAAAGAAGCCTTCACCGTGTGGCAGCTCAGGCTATAACAATTGCAAAATGGTGTTTCCCATCCCCTTCCATGACCAGATGGCTGGTTTAAAGCATCATGAAGTGAAAGGAGCAAAGAGGAAAACATTAGCACAGACAGAATTGTAGCATGTTTGTGGAAAATTCGAAGATGTGTCCTTTGCTTCCTTTGTGGCTCCGAATCTCCACCTCCGAGTGGTTTAGAATTCAAATAGGGACAAAAACATCTCCAGATTTATTTGGCTCTGCCATATTAACCATAAAAAAGATCTAGCCTGTTCCAATCTTAACCCAGCAGTAAACGATAAATCCAACTTCCCCTCTCTGCTGAGGAAATAAAATCCAAATACAGTAGCATCCAAATAATTATCAAGAGTTGAGCTGTGCTGGCAGGATGCAATGTACAAGATTCAATTTAACTAGTGATTACAGACCAGTAACCTTCTAGCCCTGAATGTCAAATGGCCATGTCACTTTCTCCTGTCACAGAGTATGTCAGGACTCACTGCAGCCTGGTGACTTTTCATCACAGGTAATGAATCTTGTACTCCTGAGATGGGAAATGTCACTGTGTCTCCTGCCCCTCCCTATCCTTTACCCCCACCCCTCATTCCCTTCCTGCCACCTGTCCAAGTCCTAATAATTAGGAAAAAGATGTTGTGTGTGACATTGCTTCTCACATCCACACCAGGGCCCTGCTGCTGTCGGTTTAAATTGTGTGGTCAGTGCTCAACTTGCAACCATACGTGAGGAAATGGCACCTTGGTAGGCAGTTTATGGTGCTGGAGTCTCATGCATCAAGTTCTCTTGTCCTTGAGCAATAAAACGGAAAATAGTTAAGCTCTGACCTTGTACCCTGTATGGTTTGGAGCTCCAGTCCAACTCCTGATAATTTGCCTTTAAATCTCTTGAGTTTGTGCTTTCTGTTTTTGAACTTTCTGATTTTGAGATGCCATTTGGAACACCGATGAGGTTGGTGACCTCCTAGATAATGAACCATGGTGATAGGTGCACTGGCAGGTATATGGTTTACAAAGGGATCTATTTACCCTGAGAAGTTTGTATGCAGCATAAAAAGGACCTAGACAAACATTTTATTTATTTATTCACTCAATGAAAGCAAGAATGTTACCCACATAAACATAACCACTCATTTTTAACAACTCTTTCTGGAATATCTTAAATTCTTAACACAAATATAAGAATCCATCTATAACTTGAAGAAGTTGTAGATGAGTTAAAGTACAAAAATATTTATATTTGTAGTAAGAAAATTCTCTTTATCCATTATTCATCATTTGGAAACACATTAGTAGCTATTTTGTTCAATATAATACACTAACCATTGGAAGACTTAATATATCAAGACATGGCATGATTTCATTGTATATAAGCAATAAGACACATGCATAATAGGAGTAAAACCACAGAGATATGCAATAAGTGGAAGGAAACTACTTGAATGTGAGAATAATAAATCCCACAGGGTACATGTCAGTTAAACTCATGTAATAGAAAAGACATACAACTAGCCAGGTCTGGAGGTATAAGTCAACCAAGGAAAAGGCATTAAGAAATACAATGAGTATCAAGTCAATACACTGTCATTTTTGAGTCTGGGGATGTCTTCACATTGAGCTGTGTCAATTAAATATTCCATGGAACATAGTAGTAAATTGGAGTTGAGGTCAGTTAGTCCACTGCCATCTCAAACAAGTCCAGCAGAGAGGATGGAAAAATCAAAGCTAACCACGGTGTCAAAGACAGTTTAAGGAGTCGTGAGTCAACTGGTATCCCCAGCAAAGTAGGATTTAGTTTCTTCTGAACATCTAAGATGCCACTTACTAGGCAGGAGTCAAAGATAAACACTTAAACATGAATGTATCAGGGTTTTGTTTTTAAAGAGAAAGTTCATTATTTCTAGATATTTGATTTACTTATCATCTTTGTGCCCCTTCTTTCCTCTCTCTCCATCTTATGCTCTAGACATGAAAGTAAACACAAGAAATGAAACAGTGAACAATGAAAACAGGCTTCTTATTATAGGTAGCCTAAAGCTTGATGCAGAAGATGCACAAGTATCCAGGCAATTACACGGTGGAAAGATAAGAAAAAGAGATTGTTGCATGCTAACGAGGCTCTGAAAAGGGCTGCCAAAGCAGATGTGGAAGGGTAACAGGCAGAGTTTTCTAGAGAGTACCCAAAGGAAGCAGGAGGCTTTATCATTGATTCTCCAGGGAGCCCTGAATCTCTGGATGGACTTGAGGCTCTTTAATAGTGGGGTGAACATGGCATGCTGACACATCCCTATATGTAATCCTAGCTCTCAGGAGGATGAGGCAGGTATCCTCTCTTGGGATAATGTCAGATAACCTTTATTAATACTGGTGAATTTATCCTCACTGGTCTCATGTAGAATTTAAAGGATGCCTTCAAGGACAAAAGCAGGCTGGTTTAAGCCCCATGTACTATTCTGATCAAGATTTTGTGGTGTTTGTATCGGAGGCATAGCATACCTCCTCTGTTCTTTCATCTTTTCTGTTCATTACACATTCATTAGGAAGGATGACTGGGCAGTAAGCAAGAAAATTTTTTCAACCATCTTTGTGAAGTGTTAGAGAACATTTATTTTTTTACTTTTATTATCTCATATATCTGTTTCTTATTTTTTTATTTTCATGTTTTCAATTAATTCAATAACTAAAACTATGTTATGTAGGCAATGTTAAAGACCCTGAGAAATTAAGAGAAAATAAAAGTTATCCACAATTTCCACTATGTAACTATCAGTGTGCCTGGGAAGACAGCTGTGGACATATAAACACAATACTATTTTATTCATGCATTGGCAGAGGATGCAATCAGTTGTGCTAGACTGTCTCTGTACACACTAAGTGTACATTGGGGTCCAGCAAACACTTGTTGTTCTTTGAAACAAAACTATGTGTACATAAACCAAATATCAGCTTGTTTTAAGAGAGTTGCAAGCTGTCATATCAAATCGAAGAGCTGATCTTCCCTTAGTAGTTTGTAGAATTATATGTGGCTTCTCATACATAGGATGTGCTCTTTGGATCCTGTAGCGGTCCCAGACAGTGAGGGCTACCAGACAAACCCAAAGGAGGTGCCAACCTTTTCCCTATTGAATAAACTACACAGCTGGCACATATATTTGGAAAGGCCTCTTATAAGTCAAATGGAATTAGACTGTAACTGTTCTCCTTCTGATGCTGAGACTCAGACTCCATCCAGTCTTTTCAAGTCAGTTTGATTGAAATGCTTTTCTCTGGAGACAGAGTGACTCCCTGATCAGTGGAGCTGATGAGACATTCACCAATGGGACACAACCTCCTTGAAAGGCAGCAGTGTCTAGGATGAAGGTGAGTGGTCACAGTGAGGTGAAACTCTAATTAGCTGACATACATAAATACATCACAGGAGAAACTGTTCTGCATGATATTGCAGCACAGGCTATATGTCATTGCATGTAATCACATATTTGTCAACATGCATCAAATGTATTAACTGGAAAGTGGATCCTAATGGAAATCATGGGCTTTAGTTAGTAGTAATGTATTGAAACTGACTTACCAGTTCTAAAAATATACCACACTAATGCAAAATGATAAGAATGGGGGAAACATGGAACACAAGTGGGCATGGGCAACATACGTGAAAAATCTGAACTTTCTGTAAGCCAGAGATTACTCAGAAAAATAAAGCATGTGAGTTTAAAACTTGTCATATTCTGCATTTATTGATCTAATGAAGTTTCGGTCTTGTTAGTCTGTGAGTTATGAAATAAAGTTTTATGTATTTTATTTTTTCACTTCCTAATGAGGGACTTCATAAACATTAATAGAATGAATAGGAACAAAAACTCTAGACATTAGGAAATGTTTCCTAATTTAAAAAAAACAAAAGTGAGGTGCACGAGAATTAATAGGCAACAGGATACACTGCCAGCAGCATAAATGCAAATTCCAAGTGAAGGTAAAACCTTGTGCACAAGTTTGGGTGTAAAAACAGGGTTCAAATGACAACTCACCCTGGCTAGAAGCTGTTACCACAATTGAACTGAGATCTTGCCCATGGCAATTTGTGAATGTAGCCCTGCTGACTCTTTACTCTTTGCAAATTACCTTTCCTGAATGTCTGTTCAGTTATATTCATCTTATTGTCTTGAATTTGCTGAAATATAAATTTTGAGGTTTTTTTTTAAAAGCTGTTGTACTTAAAGCCAAGAAAACACCAGTATGATGAGAACACCATCAAGAAAATTCTATTTCAATGCAAACTTCAGAAGCTATATTTCAAATAGTCCTGAGAGGACTAATTAATAATTGTAAAGTGCTTTGAAGATGGAAAGTGCTAAATTAATGTCAATATTTATTTATTAATTATCAGAGGAGGCAAAGAAGCCATGTTAAAATTACCTCCTTACTGTCTAGTGCTAAGTACTACCATGCTTTTACCCTCGTAACTGCCTTTGCCAGCCGCCATTGCCATGTGGGAATTCCACAGTTACACTTCTGTTTAGTAGGTCATTATTTTAAAATACTGCCAGTTCTTCCACACGGGACTGGAAAGACTGTTTGCACTATGTGTGCTGTGGTACTTTGCATTATGGAGCACCTCAAAAATTTGTTCACATAGAATACAGATTACAGTTAACAGATAATAGCACAGTGTCTGTAACAGACTAAGTGCTCAGTAACATGGCTTTAAGTAAATAAATAAATAAGTAAATAACCCACCCTTTACTGTGCTATATAGAAATGTTACCTTCAGAATTCACCACAAAAACTACTTCACATAATTCTCAGAATACAAAACTATTTTTCATTATGTCAGTACTAGGCAGCAATTTTCCCTGCCACAAGTTTATTTATTTTTCTTTTTAGCAGTCTATGTTACGTCCAGTTATGGAAGTCACGTTACTTCCAGTGATGTTTGAAGGTATAAAATAGAAAAAGAATTTTTCAAAAAAATCAAAAATAACTAAAATATTAAAATACTCAAGTAGCTGATCTTTTAAAATCCAACAGTAATAAAGCCTCTTGACAATTAATTCTAACGTCTTTGAAACCTAGATTCAAATTAATAAAGAAGGAGGGAAGAGTATGAGGGACGGTGTGTGCGAAGGTGAAGAAAAACTAAATATAGTAGCTGGAGTCCTATATGAGGGTAAGACTGAATGCTCTGATTCATTTATTGATTATTAAATATATTTTAGGCACTTGACACTCCAAGCCTTGAATTACGCTGTGTGGAAGGCGCATTAATGTGGCTTTTGAAAACCTGCTATTTTGGTTATTCTTGGAAGCCCCACAAATAATATTTAGCCTGTATCCCTCAGCAAATGAGCAGCAAGTCCAGCCATTTGTCAAATCCTGTCCTCTTAGCCAACTATCCAATAGTTGAGAGAGAGAGGAAGAGATAAAGACACAGAGAGACAGAGACAAAGAGAGACAGAAACAGATAGAGGGAGAGAGAGAAAATGTATACAACTTTTACGAGTTAAGAACAATTTAAAATTAGTTTTGCTCCTGATGAGGTACTAGCTGGTAGAAGATTGAGTCTGGAGGAAGCAAGGATTCTTCATATCCACAACTATATAGGCAAATTAGAGTGTTGGTACAGAGCTGAGAAGGCCACTTTGTCCCCAGCAGTAGCTTATGTTGTGAGAGAGCACTTATTTATGATGCAGTGACAAGAAAATTCAAATTCAAAGAAAAGATTATATATATATATGCACATATTTATGCAAGATAGATAATTATAGTACCAATTTATGTTAGTTTATTGAAAAGAATAGCTTGTGCTGTTGTTTGATCGTTTGATCATTTTTTTGTGCTTAGATCTTATAAACTGAACAACTAGCTCTACGGTAACAATATGCAATATATTAAGTAATTTAAAAAAAAAGAAAATGCAAAGTCTATATGATGAGAACATTGCTTCCTTAAAATAATTACATTTTTCATATTTGTGTGTTTTATCTCATCTACTAGATTACTAGCTTGTTAAGAATGGTGGAATTATCACATAAAATTGTACATACTGCCATGTACACTTTTAGGTGGACTATGAATGATTAATCCACCTAAAAAGACAGAAAACAATTGAAACCAGTCTGAAAACAAATTCTAGAATCACTACTACAAATGCATGCAAAGTCACAGGTATGATTTTCAATTTTTCCATACTGAAGAATCCTCATGCCCCAGGTTGTGGTATAGATTCATAGGATTAAGTTCATGTAATCCAAGGTTTATATCTTGATGTTAATTTAAATAGTGTGTGATGAAGTTGATACTATTAAAATGATGTCTTACCCTTGCCTGCCCCATTGTAATGTTTAGTGCAACTGCCTCATCAGTTGTTACTGCTGATGGCTCCCTGCCACTAGCAAAAGTACTTCCATCTAAACAGTCACTGCAAATGTCCTTCAGGAAATGTTTGGCGTGTATCTCACCACAGTCTGCCACTTCAACTTCAAGCCTCCTTGTTTTCCTCAGTTTCTGAAACATCAGCTCTGTTGACTGAGAAGTATATTTCTCTAAAACAAAAGTGTGCTTTTTAAATTCTTTTTGGTTTGGATTTTCAGGCCTCCTTTCCCCCAGCACATTCACAAGTTACTGGCACTGGTTGCTGCTCCCCAAGGTGCATGTGCTAAAAACTTTGTCCCCTGTGTGACAGTGCTGAGGTGGTAGAATCTTATCCACAAGGGATCTCAGGGAAGGTAGTGGGTATCAAGGGCTTTCTGCATCTGAATGAATCCATGTTATTTCTCAGAAATGGATCATATCCGGTAGCAGTGCACTAGCTTCCCGAAGAAAGGGTTGTTATAAAAAGAGCCAGTTTCCTCCCCAGACTCTTGTTTCCTTGCTTACACACATTCATCACCATCATCTGATTATTTCCCTTCCTTCTTCCCTGGTATAATGTGACACAGTCATCGTTCCTGAGCTGGGATAGCAGTGCTGCACTCAGTGTACCCTTCAGGCACAAGAAGCATGAGTCCAACAAACCTCTCTATTTGTAAAATATTGTGACTCAGGCATTTTATTCTAGTAGCATAAAATGTAATATATCATTGCCTGCTTTCAACATGACTTGGCATCATATTTTTGTCATATCTTTTACCCATCTATGGGGCAAGAAAAGGCAGATGAATAGGACTGAAGATGTAACCTCAAATATAAAAAAAAAAAATTTCCCGTGAATAAAAAAATATAGCTCAGCTACTACTCAAGAGATTATATTGAAGAAGGATAGTTGGAATTCCCTGGAATTTTATCCTAGGGGAAAACATAGTTCAAGTTTGAGGAAAGTGCTTGAGCACATTCTTACCCTCCACACTTACTTCACATTTCCACTTCCATTCCCCAATTCTTTATCACTTCAGGAACACAGTTGCTTTTTCTACTGAGTAGCATCTCCCTCTCCTTTTCTGCTACCCAAAGTACTGCTTCAATAATGAAAATATTGTCTTCCTCCCGTGTGAAGTCAAGTGGTCAATATTAATGTCATCTTTTCAGTTATATTCTGTTGTTTTTATATTTCCAAGTCAGTATTGGTCATTGTAATATTCTTGTTTTAATATATGTGTTTCAGTGAAGCCTGGTTGGCTTTCCTGAGAAAGTTAATGCCAATCTTGGAAAACTTTCTTAAAAAGTAGAATTATGCCCTAAATTTTCATATATTTTATTGTGTCTAGCACAAATCTAAGTAGGCATCATAGAGATGATCAAGTTTTGCTTGATATATGACTAGCAGGTACTTTGAGTGAGTTAATCACGATGGGAAAAAGAAATTGTTCAATTTATTGTGGTCCTGTTAGTGGCTGGTAGATGATCTAAACATAGTTGCAGTAGAATTGCAAAGACAGGGAGATTATAAGAGACAATGTTGAAAATAAGTGATATAAATTATAATTAAAAATTGCTTTTATCGCATGTTACAACCTCATGTAAACTAGTGTGCTTATTTTCCCCTCTATTTTATAAAAGAAAGCAAGAAATTTTTCATTATAAAGACATAGGAATATTAAGTTCTTCCTCCCTATATCACACACACACACACACACACACACACACATACACACACACGAAACACTAAGCATATGTGTTGGGGCTTTGACAGTTAAATTAAATTAATTTAAATTAAGTTAAATCAAATTTCTTGCATTGTGTATTTAAGTTGCCATTCAAATAGTACAGATTATTCTGCCTGTCATTTAGAATGAATTCAGTACCACAAGTTTTCCATTGAATGAACAAAACTAACTGAGGGCATCCAAGAAGAAACCTTCACAGATAATTGGCTAGCTCTGGTAGCTACTGTAGCGGAACTTGATTCCAGATTGAATCAAATTCTAGAGTGCTTATGAAGAGAGGACTAAAGGATTGGGGGGGATAGCTTATTTGCCAATTAAAGTGTGATTTGTACTTCATTTATTTTTTTAACATACAAATGAATAAATAGATTTAAGAAAGCTTGTTCTCTATCTTTGTGCGTGTGTTTGATGTATTATGCTCCAGAATAAGTGAATGTTTTGTTAATTGGAAGAACAATGACCATATAAATTAATCAAGAATCTATTTTCCATTTTTTCATTTTGAAAAATTATTTTGCTTAAGGGAGAATTTGATAGAACCATCACCATGGCATTTATCAGGCACAAGGAAGTCCTAGACTGACGCTTATATTACATGTAGTTTAAACACTTTAATGACAATGCCAGAAATTGAAATTAAGTTGGAGCCAAAGAAACATCACTGCATTTTATGTTAAAAGTTTAAATAAATTATATTTAATAAATCAATCAACTTTTTATATTTGTGAGTATTACCCTAAGATAATAATTTGTCCTTCATCGAATAGCCCGTGTGTTCATCATTTCTTTTTTTCTTTTTTTTTTATTTTAAAGAGAATTTTTAAAAAGTGGGCAGAACGAAGCAGATCAGAACAGAACAACATAAGCTACACAACACTTCACAATAAGACAACCGGACATTAACAGTAGTTGTCAAAATATCTCTTTCTCTGCTATAGTTGAGCATAGCTTCAGATACAATAATATGAAACATAACACAATAGTATAAAACCATTCAAGAGAATGAAAGAATTACAGGACATTCTGAACTGAATAACTATGATCAATGTCTACTATAGTATCTCATTTCAATAAAAAGATTTGTTTATACTATCAAATATATTAAAATCCCAAAAAGACAAAACATGATAGAACTGATGGTAATAGCAGAGTAGAAGCATGGTAGGACTTCTAAGGAAGATGATATTATGTCGGCAATGGCTGCCATAATGTTGTGTTTTCTTCAAAACAGCTGTTCATATCATCATGCATAATAAAGACAAACAAAACAGAATAAAGCCATTCCAACTGATGAATGAAAACATTGAAAGGCTTCAAAGCAATGAAATTGGAAATCATGATTATCATAAAATCTTATATACTCTTACCAACTTTCATACAAGGAAGACTATACGATATTTACAGATGTGAGTTTGGTTTATTTCACTTATGAGTATGTCCATTTATTTATAAATATCTCAAGTCATGTCCATTTATTTATAAATATCTCAATGTGACCATTCTTTATAGCTGAATAATACTCCATTGCATAAAAATACCACAACTTTTTAATCCATTCATCATTTGATAGGCACTTAGGTTGTTTCCATGATGTGGCTATTACAAATTGTGCTGCTATAAACATGGGTGCACATATATCACTGTGGTATGATGTTTTCAGTTCTTCTGGGAATATTCCTAGAAGTGGAATAGCTGGGTCAAATGGGACTTCCAAACGGCAGATTTTGAGGAATTGCCAGACTGACCTCCACAGTGGTTGCACCAGTCTACACTCCCATCAACAGTGCAGAAGAGTTCCTTTTTCCCCACAGCCTCTCCAACACTTGTTGTTGGTAGTTTTTTCTATCCTAGCCATTCTTTCTGGAGTGAGATGGAATCTCAGTGTAGTTTTAATTTGCATTTCTCTAATGACTAATGATGATGAACATTTTTTCATGTATTTGTTTGCCATTCATATTTCTTCATCTGAGAACTATGTATGCATTTCAGATGCCCATTTTCGGATTGGATCTTTGAATTTCAAGGGTCTGATTTTTTTTTAATTCTTTATAAGTTCTAGACAGAAGTCCTTTGTCTGAGGGACAGTCCATTAAGATTTTTTCTCAATTTGTGAGTTTTCTTTTCACTCTGCTAGAAATCTCTTTTGACTTGCAGAAACTCTTTAATGAGATATGGTCCCAGTTATTGATTCTGGGAAGTATTTCCCATGCAGCTTGATTCTTGTTCATAAATTCTCTACCTACCCCTATATCTTCGAGGTTTTTACCAACTTGTCTTCCCACAGATTTAGTGTTTCTGTTTTAAGATTTAGATCTTTGATCCATTTAGATTTTAGTTTAGTACATCATGATAGGCATGGGTCTAGTTTTAGTCCTCTGCATATGGATAGCCAATTTTTCCAGCACCATTTGTTGAAGACACTGTCATTCTTCCAGTGAACATGTTTGGCCCCTTTATCAAAGATAAGGTGGTTGAGTGAGTTTGTGCTTGTGGTTGTGGTTGTATCTTCCAATCGATTCCATTGATCTTCAGGTCTGTTTTTATTCCAGAACCATGTTGATTTTATTTCTGTAGCTTTGTAGTATAATTTCAAATCAAGGATGGTGATGCTTCCTGCCTTGCCTCGGATGCTTAGAATTGACTTTGCTATTCTAGGTCTCTTCTAGTTACAGATGAACTTTAGGAGTGATTTCTATAGATCTATGATGTATGTTAGTGGTATTTTGATTGGGATTGCATTGAGTCTGCATAGTAATTTTGGGAGAATGGCCATTTTCACAATGTTTGTTCTTCCTATCCATGAACAAGGGATGTATTTGATTTTCTGAGGTCCTCTTAGATTTCATTTTTCAGGGTATTATAATTTTCCTTGTATAGCTCTTATAGTTCTTTTGTGAGATTAATTCCTAAGTATTTCATTTCTTTGTATGCTAGTGTGAAGGGTGTGGCTTCTCTTAACTCTCTTTCAGTATTTTTGTTGTTAGTGTATAGGAATTCTATTGACTTGTGAGTATTGACTTTGTATCCAGCTACATTGCTGGATTTATTTATTATATCTAGGAGTTTTTCAATGGAGTTTTGGGGATCTTCTATGTAAAGTATCATGTCATCTGCAAATAATGATAATTTAACTTCCTCTTTCTCTCTTTTTCCTAGGTTACTTCTCTGTCTTCATCTTTTATTTAATTTTTTAAATTTTATTTAAAGAGAAAAAAAACCAAAACAAAACAGAATAAAGGGTAGTAACAATACAGAATTCCAAGGGAAAAAAGAAAGGAACAAAAAAACAGCTAAGAAATCATTACTTGATAAATTATGTACTGACACCTTGGAAATAGTTGTTCAAATTACAAAATTGAAACATGAAAGTAGACATTCAAATAGTGAGACTATAAACAGTTCTTCTCTACAACCTAACAAAAACAGTAATATTGTCATCCATTTTACACACTTAGACATACATGCAATTGTATCAAAAGGAAAAATTTAAACACAACAAAACAGAACAAAGAGGATCACAAGAAAGCCTGTAAGAGACATAAATTTCAAAGCAAGACAATTGGAGATATTCACTCTCTGTCATACTGACTCTTGGTTTCTTCCAAGTAGTTGTCCATACATACAGGAAATTCACATGAAACAACATAGTGTGGAACTGATCTGAACAGGACAAGGAAAGCATTTCAAGACCAGACAATAGGGAAGCCAAGAATGGCTGTCATAGTGTCTCTCATTCTCTTCAAAATAGCTGTCCATACCTTCATTGTGTTGAACTTCAACAAAACAAAACAAGCTAAAATCACATTGAACAAAGAATGATAGTATTTCTTGATTTCACAATATGACATTATGGAATCAGCACTGGGCACTGTAGTGTCTCCTTTTCTTAAAGTAGTTCATTTCAGCTTGCGTTATATAATTGGTTCTCATAATCTGTTTATCAGCTCTACACATGCATGAGTCTCTACATGCATATCTATCCTTTCTGTATTAGAGGGAAAAACAAAACAAAGCAATACAAAACAGAACAATTCCTAGAAAAGCATGAAGCAAAAAGTCATATAAAACCACATTACAAGGTGATCTACAATGGTTACCATGATGTCTCAGCAGTACATAACAACATTAATAAAAACGAAGAATTGGAGACATTATAGGACTTCAAAAGAAGGTAATAATCAAACCAGAGTGGGTATCTAAGTGAATATTGTCATCTTCAGTGTAGTTGCCTGTACTCTTAGACTTGATGCTATCAATCATAACAGATTTGAATAAAATCAGTCAGTACAAAATAGCAATCTAACAAATCAGATTCAAATAAGATCAGTCATAATAAAACAGTATAAGTCATACAGGGCTTCAGATTAAGTTGAGAGGAAATTAAGGATGATTACCCTAATATGTCCTCTTGTTTGGGATAGCTGACCGTGTCCTCAAATCTAGCGTAAGTAGACAAACTTACACTACAACATGTAATCCATCTAAGCAGAGTGGTAAGAATAATGTAGATTTTAAATCTTGTTACCCTATTAACAATATTCTCTGCCTTCCTTTTTTAGACAATTCCTCCCCTTTCACTCCCATAGGGTGCACTGCTTAATTTGGGTCCCACTGCCTCCCTATACAGAGCATCTCCATGGACCTTATCTCCTGATCTACTCTGCCTGTGTTTATTTTTGTTAGTAAATCGAGGCCATCTATATTAGATATTACAGCCAATCTTCTCTGCCTAATTTCTGCTATTCTATTTTTCTGCCATGGTTGTCTATTTTTCTCTTTCATTCCACTGTCTGCCACATTCATGGAGGCCTCTCTGCCACTGTTCCTGAAATGCTCATATTCTTTTTTTCTCTCTCTAGAATGTCCTTCAGTATTTTTAGTAGGGTTGGATTGGTGGTCACGGATTCTCTAAGTTCCTCTTTGTCATGGAAGCATCTTGCTTTTCCATTAATTTCTACAGAGAGTTTTGCAGGATACATCCATATGGGCTGGAGGTTGTTCTCCTTCAGGGTTTGAATTATCTCAATCCAAGCTCTTATTGACTTGATGGTCTGTGTTGAGAAATCTGCAGTGATTTTGATGGGTTTTCCTTTATAGGTAATCTGTTTCTTTTCTCTGATGGCTTTTAATATTCTGTTCTTATATTGAATTTATGGGATCTTGATTATTATGTGGCTGGGTGTAGCTCTGTTTTGGTTGTAGGTTGCTGGAGTTTTGTATGCTTCAAACATCTGCATATCATTTCCTTTTTCTATTTTTCGGAAGTTTTCCATAATAATCTTTGTGAATAGCCTTTGCAATTCCTCTGTTTTGACCCCTGCTTCTTCATTCACATGATTTATTCTTAAATTATAGATCCTCTTGTCCTCCTCTAGCCTTTGTATTGTTACTGCCTGCTCCCTTGTTATTTTTAAGAGATCTTCCCTTTCACAATGACACACTACAAGCCTGTATTCAAGTTTTGATAGTCTATCTTTAGTTTCTTTCAAGCAGTTTTGCCAACTTTCAATGGAGCTTTTAGTTTCTTGGTAATCTCTTTGAATCTGCTTCATGATTTCTAGGTTTTCTTTATATTCTTCATTGAACATTTCTCTCCTTTTGTGTTCCTCCATTCTTCTGTCTCTGTCTTCTTGAAAGATGTGCAGTCTTTCTTTTGTTAATCTACTTATCTCTTGTTTAACTTTAATTAATATTTCAGTTTTGATCTCTTTTACAATGTCCCGAAGATATCTCTTTATGTCCACTGATGCTGTGTTTGATGTTGCATCATTGCTGTCATCAATCTCTTCTGTGTTTACCTCTCCTGGATCAATATTCTCAGGGTTAGGGGCTAGGGTATTTTTCTTATTTCCTCTGTCTCATCATGTTTTTGGCTCCTTCCATACAAGTGTATAGTGTAAGTCCCAGCCCCTTTTCTTTTTGGTTAAGGTTCTTCTGGAGCATGCAGGCTAGGGGCTTCTGCCCTCTGCAGCCTGCTATCAGAGACTGATGTGCAAGTAAAGGCAGTGTATGCTGGATCCTCCCCTCTGGGCCAGTCAACCTTTGCTGGCCTTCACTGCATAAGTGTGCGCTGATCTTAGGGAATTGGTTTGGGATGACCCACTGGGTCCTGGCCAGGGGCGCAGCCCAGTCCAATCAGATCCCACCAATCCATTCTTCAAGGGGAGCTACCAACTGAAGCCACTTCCTTACAGAGTTAGGACCTTCCTGCCCAAGTCCAACATGTTGTCCAGTTGTTGCCCCTTTCCCGTGAGAGGGTCTTATTCTCATTACTCACTATGGTTTATGTGGGTCCCTGAGAACTGCTGGGCTCCCCAATCTCCGACTTCAGTGCAGCTGCAAAGCGAATTCACAGTGCCTCTGGTTGGGTCCCCTGTAGGGCTGGTTCCATGTTAGTTGCACACAGGGCGGTTCAGCTCTACTCTTGGGGCGCCTCAAGCCAGTCACATCAGCATGGGCTCTGTTCCTCAGGTCGATCTCAGTCATGAATTCAGGCAGCCCAGTGAGAGTGCTGTGTTGCCAATCTTAGCTTCTCTAATGGTAGCCCTGGGATCTCATATTCAGGCAGTTTCTTTCAATTCAGTTTCTTCCTGGGTTGAGAGACTCCATCTCCCTCTGTTTGGGTCTCTCCAGGGTGTTCTATTCTGACATTTGAGCTGTCTCTCTCAGAGCAGCTCCATATCCTGCTACCTATCAGTCTGCTATATTTTCACTCCCCATCTTTTAGTTTTTAAAAATATTTTACCATAACTTGTTCACATTTAAGCCATGTATGTGTTCACAGTTATGCTAGATCAAGGTGTTTAAAGCCACAGGACTCATATCTAAAGACATAAAAACAGACATGTCTATATAAGGATATCTGAATAGCCTGAAAACACAATGATAGTTATCACCAATTACAATGCCATTATACATCATGTGTGTCTACACCACTGAACCTGTCATTCTATTTTGTAATTAAAAAGCTGCATACTCTCTTGTTTAACTCACATTCTCTGTTTTCTGCTCTTACATACTCCACCAAATAGTTACTTATCTTTTTTTTCCAGATCCCTGGTTTATTTGAGGATACTGCCTAACTCATCTCTAAGTTTTCCAAAATATTCACTGTAGTAAACTGTACATAATGTGTGCCTATTGTATGTTTAATAAATTAAATAATCATTTATATATTATTTCCATGGATGGGATGAAGCATTTTCCAAAAATTTTTTATGAAGAAAAGACATTTAAATTTTTACTATTTTTGTAAACTTCTTACAAGCACCCTTATGTTACTAAAATTGTGATGCTTGACTATTTGATACAAATTACTATTATATGTATCAATGGGAATATGCATTTCCCTAAATACATAGCCCTAGTTTTGCTGGTTTTAGCCAAAGAATAGGCCCTCCAGAGAGCTGTAAGTTACTCTAGTCTTAGTGAACATCACCTCCAAAGATTGTACAGCACACAACCTTACAGTACAGTACAGTACAGTATAGTACATTACAGTACAAGTAACCTTCTTCCTCCACAGTTCACCCACCCTCCCAATGCAAACCCAGGAAGGTGCCGGTGGTGCTTGTCATGTTCGAAAACGTTACCTGTATTATATGTCTTTGCTTCAAGGAGATATTTCCTTCTCTCATTCTGTGGAATTGCAATCTAAAAATGAAGGTATTTACTGAACCTTTAAAACACTGACACCAATGACAATAGATAAAAGCAATAGCTCTGCTGATTAGAATAACCGCACTGTATGTAGTGGTAGCTTGGCATGTTCTTTCTAATGAAATGAGTGACATTAATCACAGGATGACCTTTCTTTTGGCAAGATGCCTAAATGGGAGGCACTATTGTAAATGCCGTATACTGTCGGTATATGACCCAACACATTAATGAACAGAACTTTTTAAAAGTCAAAGTTGTCTAAAGAAATACCCAGAAGTGTGTTGAAGAATCTGCAATAGTCCATGGTTCCTTGTAGCTTTTAAAGTGAAATAAAGGATTGGAACAACGCCTTCAAGTTTTCCTAGAAGAAAATCACTAAAGATTTTGCTTTAGAATTTGTCTAGGTGACTTGCCGGCTGGAATATTTTAAATATTTATATTCAGACAATATTCTTCTTTTACAGGTGACCAAGAGTTATTAACAGACACTTCTTTTCTATCCAACCTCAGCAAATGTCCAACTAAGGAGAATTATCTTATTCCCTGCCCTTGTCAGTAATAGAGCTGACTAGAAAACTGTCCTGGCTGTATCTCATCTTCTATGTGTTCTCCTGGGAGAATAAGAATGGCCTTGAATATGAAGGTTCATTGGCCAAGGTGTAGAAAAAAAAATAACTGTTGCCAAAAATATGTGGTATCCTTTTGGCCATAAGGAATTTATGCTGCCATCAACAAACCAGTGTCAAACATTTATTGTCTTGCATTTTTTAAACAAGTGTGCTTATATCTATCAAATACAGGTTTCTTGAAGGGTAGTTACTATCAAATTTTCAATAGTATTTAGCATAACGGAGGGGGGGGGCTGGGGATTTAGCTCAGCGGCATAAGGGCCTGCCTTGCAAGCGCATGGTCATGAGTTCGATCCCCGGTACCAATAAAAAACCAACACAAAACAAAACAACTTCAAGTATTTAGCATAATGCTTAACAGTATAAACAGTATGCATCTATTGGGTTTTTGATGAACACATGAATCATTCTTCTTTGATTTTAGTGGATAATTAGAATGAGATTTAAATTTCAACTTGAAATATCCTATTTTATGAAGTACTGTATCACTCACTATATCAAAGCCAATTTATGAATGGGAGTTCTTATCTCTATTGACCCATCAGCTGCTTTCAATAGACTTTTTCCAACTATATGTCCATGCTCTAGGAATTTCTAGGGCTTCACAGACATTGCAGTAAACTTTCCTGTGTTTGCACCACTTTTCTCCTTGAAACTATTCTAGTGCTCTACTCTTGTGCATATAGCAATATATGGAGACCAAACTCTTTTGCACCTTCTTCTCTCCTTTCACGTTGTGCATCTAATCTGCAAATTTAAAGAAAGAAAAAAATGTACATTCCTGTAGTCTTAACATATAACTGTTACTAAGACAGTGATAGTTGACTTCAGTGAGAAGATCCAAGTGGGATGCCAGGGGTGCTGAAGTACACGACAGCAAACACACTACACCCTAAAGCTAATAGGAGCTCAGGTAGGACAGCAGCAATTTAAGTTCTTAAAATAAGTTGAATGAAGGGAGGCTTGAGTGTATTCTGAAATTATGGTACTGTCTATTCCGATACTACTATTATTTAGTTTCTTTTCAACTAAGTTATTGAAATAAGGTACATTTAATATTAGAACTTCTAGATTAATAGTGGAATTTGAGGTGGTCCTATCTTACTTTTTCCAGTTTCATGTTGGAGAAAAAAGTAAATAAAAAGTAATGGCAAGAGAAAGAGCTAATGCAAAGCCCAACATTCATCTATCTTCAATTTTAACATGACCTTATTTTCAAACATCTTAAATAACATTGGAATTGTTATTTTCTTTGTGAGCAGTAAACAATGAAATGTCCACCTGTATTCTAGCCACCCGAATTCATCATCCAGCCCCCTCAGTGAAAATAAACTGGGGACAAACTGCAATGGGGTCTTATTCTTGCAAGAGTCCAAGAGATCTCTGGTTCAATATGTTGATCAAGTGCCTGTATTTGCTTCCACTTCTCATTAAAACAAGATAATAAAAACAGAATCCAACCCATAAATCCTGACAGAGAAGAGAATAAAAGGTCCATCAGACCATATTAGATTTCAATTTATTGAGGGATGAAAAATGAATAGGAGCAATATATTAGAACAAAGAAGGTTGATGAATCCAGAATTTAAAATTAATTGAGGGACCGATGACAGGAAAGGAAGAAGCCGATATTCCAGAACAGATTTCTATGAGAATAACATTCTTAGATATGGAGAATGAATTATGTATAGGGGTTGACATTAGTGGGTGGATGAGAAGATCTTTCTACAATTAAGTCTTAGAAGAAGGAACAAATTCCTTCGCTAATCATCTTTCTCTCCCATTTTCCTGAGTCTAATGAGTGTGCAAGAGACTTCACATGGATTCAAAGTAAAGAAAACACACTGAAATAACAATAATCATCATGACAAAAATGATTCCTACATACTTAGGGTAATGGATTGGGTGGGAACAATTAGAAATATTAGATGCGTAATGGCACCTTGGAATCATTTTTCCCATTTTGATAAACCCTTAACAAAAAGCATGACACTTTAGGAATTCAGGTGATCAGTTGGTTAGGCCAAGTTCCAGACTGAGGAACAAATTTTGCAGGGAAAATAAGTCTACATATTCTGGCCTGAGATAATCTAACTCACCACTTCAAAAAGTCAACTCAATACTTCTCATTTTAAGTGTACACAAATAACCTATAGTCACTAAAGCATTTAGATAAAACCAGCTGCATTAGACAGGTGAAATAAATGAATTCCAATAGAAACTGAAATAACTCACAGAAGTAAAAAAAACAGAAAAAAATGAGTTAGTATTCTCAGAGAAATTTGAAGGACACTGAGATAAAATAAAGGCCCTCAAACATAGAATGAAAAAAGGACAAAGAGACAGAAAATGTGAAATAGAATAAGAAAAGCATGGAAGAATAATCTAAGATATTCTACATCTCACAAGTGTGAGCTCTAGAAGGAATAAACACACATATACACACACACACACACACACACACACACACACACACACACACAAGTAAGATGAGGAAAACACAGCACAAGGAAATTTGAACATGTATTGAAAGACATGAATTTTTCTATTGAAACAATCCTATGTGCACAAAAACGTGAATGAAAAATCCTGCTGTTAAATATAATTTCAGAACATAAGAAATTAAAGCAGTTATTTCAAATTTTGCCAGTTTTTATGGCAGAGGATCGATAACTCCCAGTTAAATCTTCAAAGTGAGTGTGACTTACTTTAATATGCAGCTACTCAAGTTCATGGCCAAAGCCAGCCCTATGGTTGCAGCAGTCACATCAGATCCTGAAGGTTCCGTCTTTCCGTGAGCACAGAAGGCAGAGAAGAGGAAAAACTGTATGGAAACAATTCTGAAAGTCCTCTTTGTTAATGTCTTTAGTCACACTGGGGTGGCTGCCTCCATGCCACAAGCTAATTGAAAACATTTACTTTTGATGATCACTTTGAATTTGGGGAAGAGCCAGAAATTTCACAGTGCTGGAAGTAAAGTAGATGGGTGCCCAGGCTAGCGCTTCTCTGATCATTTCTTTTAGATGGCCCTTGGCAGCGGCATTCACTGTATTTTCGATAACACTCCATCAACACATTCAGGAAAGAGCATTTTGAGAGGGATTCATGGCAATGTGATTTTTAGTACAGTCAATTCTTTTTTAAAATTTTATTTAAAGTGAAAACAAAACAAAACAGAAAAAAGGGTAGCAACAATACAAAATTCCAAGCAAAAAAAGAAAAGAACAAAAAACACTAAGAATTCATTGCTTGATAACTTACATACTGTCATCTTGGAAATAGCTGTTGGAGTTACAGAGTTAAAACATACAAAGTACACATTCAAACAATGAGACTGTTAACAGCTCTGCTCTATGATCTAACAAAAACAGTAATATGGTCATTCATCTTACACACTTAAACATACATGCAGTTATATCCTTTAAAGCACTTTCATTTCCTCTTTTTTATGGTAGAAATTACACATTTTGGGTTTTATTATTCCTACATTTCTTGTTACTTTTTACACTAGAGACACATTGCGTGAGTTTTTTTTTTTCTTTTGTGCCAGGGATCAAACTTACGACCTCGTGTTTGCCAAGCAGCCACTTACGCCACTGAGCTAAACCCCCTAGTACAATCAATTTTTAAAGAAAAAAAAAGAAAACATGCACTGAATTTTGAGTATGCACTGTATCTGACTTATATCTTAGTCTAATGCCTTTAGGGTTCATCCATGTTATAGTATGTGTGAAAATTCCATTCTTTTAAATACTTCAAAAATTTGCATGCTCTCTTTGAGGAGGGGCTATTACACTGCATCATTTGAATTTTGGTAGATGTGGCACTGATACAAAACTTCAGAATTTTTAAAGAAAATAACTATAATAACCAATTGAACTATTACATAAAAATTGAGTCAAGAAACTGAAGCAGGAATACTATAGCTGTGTAAAATATTCATCTTCAATGCATTGAATAGGGTAAACTCTGTTTGATAAATCAGGAAATTATATTAGCACATTTCTTAGAACTGCGAATGTAACTCTATAAAAAAAGTTGAAAAACTAAAAAAGAATTTTCTCTGAAACAAGGACTAAAAAACTGGAGAAATAGAATAAGAAAAGACATTTTAACTTTTCTTTTACTGTTACATTTTTAAAGTGCACTATGCATTACCAAAATTATTTTGCATATAAATAAAATCATAAAATATTCCTCCACTGTATAATTTAAGCAGAACTGTAATAAAAACTCACACATTTAAAACTTCTACTTTTCATTGCACCAACCTGTCTTTCCCACAACATTTTTTTGAAGATGCTCATTGCCATGAACACTGCAGACACCTGGAAAAAGTCACAGAAGGCAGTGAGTGAATGGCACAGCACTGGTCTCACTGCAAAGCACCCTTTTTCCCCTTACATCCATGTTTGACTCTATATGTTATTGATCATTATTCTATTATCTGTAACATCATCTTATTATTCTGTGACTCTGCTATTATTCCCTTCCTTTTAAGGAGCTTTATCTGCTTCTTCAGGCACTGGCTTCGGTGCTGTGGTGAATATGCAGGACTTCAGCAAAAGCATGCAAATTCATCCGGCCCAGGATTTCTCATAAAGTTCCATTCCTGTTCAGCACAGTTCCTACAGCAGCATCAGATTTCACCTCAGCGTCTCAGCTCAAGGCTTCCGTAGACAGAGCTTATGAATTCAGCGTAACTACAACTGTTACCAGTTAATAGTGCGTATGTGTCCTCTGGTCCCCCTCTCTTTGATTTTCTGTGGTCACCTAAAGAGAGTCCCACCCAGTTTTTGTTTCTCTTCCTGACTAACCTAAAAGCCTGGGCCCCCATGGAAACATTACTTCTGTCTTTTACGGTGTGGTTTTTGAATCCTCATGATACTATATTATTTGCAACCAGGATATGTTAGATTAGAGCACATTCAATGCAATTTCAGCACGTGGAGCAAGGTGTTGTGCTATGTCTCCATGTTGAGCAGGTGAATCATTTAAATTAAGTTCTGGTCATAGTTTTCCAGAGAAACTGCCACTATTTCATGTGAATAATCTTTTGCATCTGAAACTCAAAATGTTGTCTTTTCAAATGTGTTTTCCCAACTAAGATTGTATACTTTGATATTATTCTGAAGCCAATTATCTTTACCTTAATAGCTCTGCAGATTCATAAACTTTGTAAAGGTGATGAAGTGTGTCTGGGAAGTCTTCTACATGCTGCACTTTTCAAGCCATATTTTCAGTATTACTTCCAGTTAAAATTTCTATGTATTAGATTCAGAAAGCCCAAAAGTTCTAAATTAAAATCTAACATGATTATGTGCTGACTGGCAGTTATATTAATTAAAATCATTTAAGTTATCTTGGATGTGTAACCTGAAAAAAAGAAGAATGAGGAGACCATACATTTTGGATGCTTCAAAAAAAGATCTAGAAGCACTTTGAGATGTGAGTTCAGTATACGGATTCCAGTATTCTACAATCAAACAGAACGGCCTTCCAATTTGCTTTCTCATTCTGTGAGCTCTGCAACTTCCATGATGTCACTCCAGTACTCTGTTTTAGTCCTTCTTTTTTGTAAAGTTAAGTCAAATCATAATGCTTGTAATAAACAATTTTTATGATAATAAGCAAATAAACACAAATTTTATTGCATAGTTAGCATATAGGAAAACAATTTAGTTATGTCTCATCATCATCATTATCATAGCTATCATTGTTTCACCACACATTATTATTCCAATGAAGAAAGAAAACACTAATGAATGAATGTCCTAGCTCAATGAAAGGGTGACTTTCTTAGTAAATGAAAAACTGTTACCATGGGATGGAGAATTCAATGAAATAATGAGCTTCCAATGACCATCTCACAGGAATTCTGTAATTAAAAGGAGTTCCTGCATTAAGGAGTAGGTTATACTTGATGATCATTAAATCCCTCTTACCTTTCAGATATAATGGAATGATTAAGCTAATGCAGCTCATTAGTACTCATAAATTTGGGTGTCTCAATGTCGTCCCAGATTGTTCCTCTCTCTAGTTAATAGAGAGAAAGTTTGAGTGGAAAGGTTTGTGTCCTGTTTCTGCATAGTGCTCCTAAGTAAAAGAGTTCCTTTAACCAGCTCATTCTCTTACCTTTTTTTTCATCCTGAAAGCCTTAGAAAGGAAACGCTGCCTGTTCTTCCCTTCTACTCCCCAAGAAAATGACAAAATGACATTCTTTCCCACTCTCTGTGATATGATTTCTGTTAACAGCTCTGGAAAATGCTGCAAAGATGTGAGAAAAATGATGGCAGGATTTGTTGACAAGAAGGCAAAATGAGGGAATTCAGAAAAAATCACCCACATTAAAGGATGAGAGGCCTGTGGGTTCCATCTGCTCTTTTCTCCCCTGGCCTGGAGTTGACGCAGAATCATCTCCAGGGATTCTAATCTTCTTTTAAATGACTCAATCAATGGGGATTCTACTAGAGTCAAATGTATCTCTTCATTAGCAGACTTTTTTTTTATATTTAGCCTGAAATTTTCCTTTGATTAATTTAATCTATTTCTTTTCATTAGATGAGAGCAGTAATAATGAAACAAAGGAAAAGTGTTCATATGTGGGGGAAAAGTCATTGTGCAAATTTATGCATAAAATGTTTTTGTATTTGTGGCAACACAGGGGCATAATTACTATTCAAGTATCCTTTAAGGAAATGAGATTTCTTGAAAAGAATGGAGGATACAGAATCTATCTTGATTTGATGTGATGAAAAGTGTCCAAAGAAAGGTTTTCTACACATCCAATTTAGGGCACTATGCATAAAATGCAACCTAACTATTCTACACTCTTCTTTGCTTAACTATGAGATGTTTGAAATTGTTGTTTGCATTAGCAGATTATTAAGTAAACAATATGATTCTGAGAGGAATAATCAATAAAACATGAAATAAACTTTGGCTTTTGAATCAAAGACTGGTGAGTTCTTATTGGGAGGTACCATTTTCTTGGAAAATTTGATAATCTCTCAAAGTTCAAATTTATTATTTTATAGAATGGTTATGATAACCTGTACTTCACAGAGTAGTTGCAGCAATTTTTGGAGAAGTCTTTAGCGTAGTTTAGATCAGGAGTATAACATTTAATAAATACTACAAATGATCCTTTCTTGGTATGAATGGGATTATAGATGTGGGTAATTTATGTTGGAAAGACTTTTTGAAAGTGTTTCAAGATTACTGATACCAGACAAAAACAGACAGAACATAATTATCTGAATTCACATGAAACTGAGTAAAGTGAAATTGTTTAGTACCAAAGTAAAGACGTCGCATCCCAGAAAGTCTCAAGCCTAGTTCTGAATGTGGGGATAAAGATTAAGAAAGTGGAATTTCAGGCAATGAAACATATGGAGCTTTAATCTGAGGACTGAATGTTCAAGGAACACTGAAAACAATGACCTGATTTAAATAAAAATGAGAGATAGGAAATGAGAAGACATGGAAAAAGAAAGAGCAAGGGAGGGTCATCATAGGGAGCACGTGAGACACAAGGCAGACGTCACACTCCTGAGAATTACTCACATTGAAATGCTTGTTATCTCTTGTGAAGTCACTGATGTGTATCTCAAGAAATATTAAAAGCATATCCCCTTCTGACACAGGCACACAAGGCAGTGTGTATAATACAAAAGCTTTCCCCTTGAAATTCTATCTAAGATCTCTGTTCTACCAGAAAAGCTGAACAAGTGATTTAACTGTCTACAAGTCATCTAACTTGCTAGTGTCATATCATTTTCATCTGTAAAATGGTCACGAGGCTAGCACACTGTCCATAAGGATGTTGTAATGATTAACACTACATGCATTACTTTGCACTGAGCATTTCTGGCACAAAGGAAGCACTCAGTAAGTATTGGCTGAAAAAATAATTCAAACACACACACAATTCTAACTCAGTGGATAGAGCTAATCACTCTACAATGTGATTATATCTCACTAAAATAAGGTTGGTGAAATCCTTTAACACCGTGACTGTTGAATGACAAGGTTAGCTATCATAGACATAGAGACACATTGTATGATATCAGGTAGGACTGTCCTGTGGATTTTGAGATATGTGGCTTCACTGCACACAATATGTACTTAGCGCACTTCGGTAGTGTGTGAAATGGGATAAAATAGTAAAACTAGAAATGCAATATTACATAAGTGTTACATGCTACCATTGACAGTGTTTTATTAAACATTATTTAAACAAAAAGGCTGGCAACTACCCTTTCCACCACCTGAAGGATTACTTTTACCTTCTGATAATGATCTAGCCACATTATCCTGACTTAAGCAGAACTCACTTTTCCCATCATGGTTTTCTAACTCCTGTTTCCTAATCCATGAAGATGATTGGTTGGACTTGCTAATTCACTTCACAAGTGTTTTGGTGAAGATAAGATTTTAAGATCTGTTGTAAAGAGTATCCTTATGTTTTATGTGATACAATCATTGGTCACCAATAGAGAGCAAACTATGTTTACCTAGAGCCCTCTGCTCTCAAAGGATTTATTCATAGCAATAATACTTACCTATAGGAAACTTGCAGCATTGCTGTTTTGCCAACTCTGGCCAGTAATGCCCTGTGCAAATGAATTTAGAGATTTTCTCAGCTGGTGTTCATATGCTACAAAAGGGAAATAGTCCAAATTGCACCTACCTGGACCTGAATTATCAACTTCAGCTTTGAAGTGCAAATGAGCTGAGTGAAAACATACTTAAACTGCAACACAGAAACTATCCCTACTAGCTGATTGATGGTGCATTAACTGTCTTGTAGGAGAATCTTGTATTGCAATGGATGTGTAGTCCTTGGGTGTAATTATCCCAGAGATGAAGGCAAATGCCATCTGCTGTATGAACAAGTCAATAGTGATTTCTCCCTTAAAATTCTTTGCTTACTCTTTTTTCTTGCAATGCCAGTTACTAAGTTGCCCCCCCAAAAAGTTCTTTCATGGTTTATCAGCCCTGCTGCTTTTAAAAGTAGACTTTAAGACTTGAGGTAGGAAAACAAACTGCTATAAACAACTTCTCGGTAGGCTAAAGTTGTCAGAATTTACTGTGAAAGCAAACTCCTTTGGAAACTTTTAATCACCATAATCCGTGTATATAAAAATAATCCTTGATTAAATGAATATGTCTGGAAGGAAAAAAGAGCAGGGCATTCATACAATTGCACAAAATATCATGTGTGAACAAATCATTAATGGATATTCAATGTTTTGCAGATTGAAAAAAACAGCTTCTTATGGAGTCTGAATACATGAGTAACTAAAAAATATTAAGAATTTGGAATCACCTTCGTAAAATCACAGATTTTAAATGAATAAATGTATCCTTTATTTATGGGTTTCCGTCTATAACATCTCAAACCATGTATCAAACATGAGAGATGCCCCCAAGAAATCTCTCAGTTGTGTTATTGTAGAAGATATGATTTGGAAGAGGTCTTCCTTTGTGACAAGTAGATAATATTTAACCTCTTATTATGTTAATGGTACACTATCCAGTTAGGAAAATTTTGAATTTTAGCAAATGTCCCATTCAACTTTATTCTTCTTCCCAAAAGACTTTCTTTTGACATCCAGAAACTAATAGACCTGTGAGAGAGAAGAGAAAGAAAACACATGAAAAGAGGGATAATCTTACATCTATTTTCTCCCTGTCAGCCTCCTGTGTCAGGAACAGTGTAGCTATTCCTTGAAATCCATGTTTTTGATTCCAATATCCTCCAAATAACACATCTGTTGATGTCAAATTCCTTATGTAAAATGATGTAGTATTGGTAAATAACTTATAAAGCCACCTTTATATCATCAGTAGATAACTTATAATACTTAACAAAATATAAATTATATATAAATAGCTATTAATAGGCATTATATAGAGAACAGAGGGTAAAGAAGAATGTGTGTTTTTGATAGAGAGGCAATGTTTTCTAAACATTTGTAATCTACAGTTGGTTGGATACATGGATGTGGAACTGACAGATATGAATTCTCACTAGAAGTATATTGCTGAAGTATCTGCCTTTTTTATATAAAGATTCTTTCTCCAGAAATGGACTCGGGATATTTAGATGTGAGCCCTAATGCATTCTTTCATAATAACACAAGGAGAAGTTGTGGAAATTATGAAGTGCAGAGGTAATCTTCAAAATTCATTGTTCTTCACTTAATATTTTTAACCAGTTGTTTCATAACATAAATGAGAGGGAAGAGCAAAATGTATTGAATTGAATTTGCATGGCTCACAGCAAAAGGACAGAACAAAGGAGTCTTGCTAGCCAACAAATGAACTAATCAAACTCCGAATAATTAGTAAGTATCAGTCCAGTGGTCCTGAAGTTCAAATTCATTAATAAATGGGTAAGATTATCAAGCAACAGGAACCAAGTGAGAAAGAAGGAAAGATGAATCCATTTGACTATAAAATTATACCTGAGCCATTCCTCCAGATTAGATAGACCTAATGTCCTACTTTTATTTGTAGCTTTAAAATGGTTTCAGAAAAGTTTTTATTATTATCATTGTTCAATTTCATGCGTCTCTGCACTTGAACTTCCAGCCAGAAGCAGGCATAGAACTGCCAGAAACGCTGTGAAGGAGCTGCTGCTGGTGGCATTTCCAGCGAATATTTTCAAGCCCAGGAGGTTTGAAGACACATCCGAACTTTTGAGTGCTAATATGATTTGAACTTCAGAATCTTCAGAGATTTTTCTTTCCCATTCAGAACCAAATTATGAGCTAAGGAAACTGAAGAATGAAATACAATTTCTGAAGTTATTTTCTGTAGGAGATTCAATATGTGCAGGCTTCCAGATTTATGTTATATTTCTTCCCTACACTGCACATTAAGTGTAATATCTATAAAACTAATTATGATGCAGATTATCAAGAGTGACCGATGTTTCTTATGAATAGCCTCTTTGTGAAATTTCAATCTCTTTTTGAATGAGTATTCAGTTTAACAAGAAAATGTATAGGCTTAATGATCACTATAGAACAGCTGTGTTCTGCCCAGAATATATTAAATTATCATTTAATTTATATGTCATTATAAGGGATATTATTTCCAGATAACCAAAATCTAGTTTCACAAGTCAAAAATGAGCTTATTTCAATAAGCTTCGGTGGAGATCTTTCTAAGCTATCTCGTCCTAGAGAGTTCTAAATACAATTTAACCATTGCCTAGTAACTCAGTTGTCACTCTGATTAGTTCTCTGTTATGTGGAAATATGTCCTTTATCTTTCCTCTGAACTTTTGTGTAACAACTTTTTTATCATCTATAAATCTTTATAAATGTCTGTCTGCATGAGTCACACAAAACCTATATTTCTTCTCTAACTTGAAATTTAAAATTTACTGTGAGGTGAATAAGCAGATAACCTAGAGTGGTATGTCAAGCCAGTGGTGTTAGTTGCTCGGGGGGAGTCCAAATACTAGTCTTTAATGTGACAGTTTTAATGACAAAATACATTTATGTTTTCAGAAAATTTCTGTTTATTTCCAGAGATAGGGTTTTACTCTATGAGACAAGATTACTGTAAAAATAATCTCTGCACAAAGGTATTTAAAAACTACATTCATCAGAGATGAGGATCTTAGCTAAGAGATCTATCTATAGTTTGGAAAAAGGAATTGAATTCCGATGCACAAAGAAGTAAACTATGTGTGGAATGTGATTAGAGTGATGCTCGCATATTTACCACTGCCCCCGCATATGAGGCAGCTTCCCAAATTATCTTTGCTTGTTAGTTATAGCATTAGACCTTTGCCACACAGAGATAATTATCATCTCCAAACAGTTAAAATCATCATACAATGATTACAGTTTCTAGAGTCAGCTTGAGTTCAAATGTTGGCTCAAATGCTTCCTAATTTTTCATCACATGTAAGCAATTTAATTTCTGTTATTAGCATTGTTTGTGGATGAAGTAAATTCATTTTACATTATGCCAGTAAACTCAATATGTACTCTATTATGCATCAGGCATTTTTACAAGCAATTTATATAATGAGTAACTAATTCTAATAACAGCCTAGGTACATTTATTTCACCACTAGAGGAATTAAGGAACAGAAGTTCAGTAACTTGCTGACACCATATGGCTAGTGGGTAGTTAAGCTCTGAACCCAAGCAGCATAGTGTGGAATCCTGTGTTCTTATTCATCAATATAGTGGTGTGATGAAAACATATGGTGAATGTTTAAATTATTTTAAAAAAATGTATTACAGTAAAAAACTCATTGCTTCCCACTTCCCCTCAAAACATATTACATCGCTTCAAAAATATTTATCTCATGATAATTGTCATTTTTGAAGCACTTCTAGAAGTCTTCTTTTGCAAGTGTTTTCAGTTAAACTGTCTGGTTGTCACAATGTTCTGAATCAACTCAAAATGTTTAGCTTTCATGACCATTTTGACATTGCAGAGAGCCAGAAGTTGTGTAGTGTCTGTCTGGGTAAGTAAGGTAAATGAACACACACTGTGATATTTTTATTTGACAGAAATTGCCATAAATGTAAACAGCAAACTGCTTCAGCAAGTGGCAAGAAGGATGAGGTAAGTCTGGTCCAAGTGAAGAATACTGTACAAGTTATTAATGGCAATGTGTCTTTTACTGCAATAATTTTTAAAAATTAATATTTACTATATTTTACTATAGTTCTGCATACTATAATTGGAGAATACTGAGTTATTTTTTAAAAATTAATATTATGTTAGATGAGAAGGAACAAAGTCTGCTCGGTTAATTTACCTTCTTTTGTGACCTACTGTTAGAATTAATCATGATGACCAGGTCACTAACTGGAAGAACTGAGAGCCTCAGCCATAAGAACTGGACACTGTCTAATAAGCATTTGAGCTGTGAATGTTTCTGATGCTCTGAAGAGCAGAAGAAAGATAATTAGAAGAAAGCTAAGGAGGAATTAAAGGTCATTAGATTTTCCCCATTACTCACTTTTGCCTTCTTATAAACTAGATTCATTTTATGTTCACCTTCAAAGTCCTTCTCTCCAATGATTATGACAATAAATGATCAATAGATTTTTGTGGGTCATCCAAGTCTAATTCCATTTCTCAGTGATACAACTTAATTTCAATACAGCATGGTTTATGTTTGCAAAATGTACATATTTCAAGTAATCAAATTAGTCAGTGATGTACTGCATAGTTGACTTGAATTGGAATCTGGAATTTGAGTAACAAGTCTTGGTATAATGAGGAAATTAACCTCGTACTTTAAGCTTACATAAAAATACTAAATTCACTCTCACTTTACTTACATTATTCAAATATTGCAAATCCCAAATAAAGTAATCTTCCTGTTGTAAAATAGAAATAATAACACAAAATTGATGCTACCCTATTAAGATTCTTCTCTTTCTTAGTCTGAAGGACACCTATTCACATGTAAACAGTGATTTTAGTGAGAGATTATAAGACAGAACATCACTGTCTGGAACAAACATCCAGACCTTCACCTAAAACCATGGGCAGAAATCATGCTATTGTCACTGTGAGGAGTAAAGGTTCTATTTTTTAAATTCAGTGAAATACAATCCTTCCTTCCTCATCAGCATCCTGATAAAATGATGGAAGAACATGGCAGCACTACCATGGTCACAAGACGGATCAATCAGGAAACAAGATTCAAACATAGTTTCTAGTCCTCAGCCGACTGTTTTGTTCTCAAATATTCCTGATTTTGTGATATATTTCAATTTACAGTAGGATTTAGATAAACATTATAACAATAGGTCTACACTAAAAGAATAAATACATCTAATTGCTGGGATGGCATGTATGGTAAATACATGAAACATTTGATTTCATGGGACATTCTCTAAAATAGACCATATAATAGCCCATAGATTATTCTTAAGTAAATGCAAAGGGACTGAAATTATACCATGCATATTATCTGACTATAGTGCACTGAAATTGGTAATCAATGGCAAAAGAAACTGTAAAACCTACATAAACACATGGAAATTAAATAACCTCTTTAACAATCAATGGGTTACAGGTGAAAAGAAAGAAGAAATTAAACAATATCTACAATTCAACGAAAATGCAGATACAAAATACTGAAACCTGTTGGACGTAATGAAAATGGTCCTAAGAAGGAAATATAGAGCAATGAATTGTCACATCAGGAAAACAAAACGAGCACAAATAAACAACCTAATGCTATACATCAAGCTTCCAGAAAAGGAGCAAGTCAAGGCCAAAGCTCAGAGAAGAGAGGAAAATATAAAGATCAGAGCAAAATTAACACAATTGAGACAAATAAAAAGATTCAAAAAATTCATGAATTTTTATTTGAAATATTTATTTGATTTTCTTTTTTTTTTAATCAAATACACCTAAAAGTTAGGGAACAGTTTTTAAGAAGATACTTTTTCAATGGCAATTTAAGATTTATTTAGAGTTTCTCTTAATTTTTTTTTTTGTAAGAAGGATCGAACTCATGACCACATGCTCACCATTCTAATACAATTTTCTCTGTTCCTGATAGTATTTGGCCCATCTGCTATGATTTTTCAGTAATTAAGTAAAAGGGAAAATGAGGAAAATATGGCAGTGTGTTAGCAAATACAATGAACTAAGAGCTAATAGGTGTGTGCTTAATTAAGAAGAGTAAAAAACACAAGAACAAGAGAAACATGTAAACTTGTTTATTCATGTAACCAGGAGGAAAAAACAGTTCATTCACTCAAACTAGTTGGATGAAATGACAGTTAAATATGCAAAACAGTATTAGAATTAGTGTAAATATTATGTAAATAGATGTGGCATTTTAACATATTTGATAATGAATTTAAAGTTGTATTTCTAAGTATAGGCCTGGGAATTAAGGATAACAACACAGAGATTACGATTTTGTCATGCTTAGAATATCACAAGATAGATTACAGTTGAATTTATGCTAAATAGGGTTCTGGATTCTAATAGGTTCTGGGAAAACCACCTTAAAGAATAAATAATATTTCAAAATTAATAAATCAAACCAAGACAATGAAAATCAATGTGCATATACTATTTGGAATTAGTCTATCAAGTTTTCTAGACAGTTTTCTGAGAACTTAGTAAGATTCTAAATGTGTAATGCAAGTTCTTTTTTATTACACAATTTAAACAGGTCGTCTATGATCCACACTATTACTACAATGATCCTAGAATAAATGCAATATCTAGGAGGGAGATGCACATTACAATTCGTAATGTTTTGTTTATTTGGTATTTTAATATGAATCATTCTGCTTAATAACAAGGAGGACATACTAGAGAAAACAGTGGATAGAGTCCTATAATATCAGAAAGGTAAAATATAGACATTGTTCTGATCCTTTCTTTCCTTATGTTCACACCAAGAGTTTCCCATCCTACAAAAGTACATTTTGTTTCTCATTTGGGACTCTAGGCCAGTGATGCCAAACCTTTTAAAACTTTCAGTGATATAAAGAGCCTGCTCCGGAATGCATGCGTATGTTTGCCACCACTGAGCTAAACCCTAAGGACTCAAATCCAGTTACCTTTGAGCTAAACCAGCTGTAAAACAGCTTCTTCTCACAACGGCCCTGTGTAGAATGTCTTTACTTTAAAAAAAAAAACTGCAATAATAGATCCATCAACGTTAAATTTTTTATCTTATGTTGGTTATAGAAGTATGATTTTGACAATGTATTCAGATGATTAACATAATATTGCCTTCTCGTGAAATAAGTTACAGAAGTTAATGGAAACATTTTATGGGTCCTCATTGTTTGCAATGCTTAGAACAACATTTTTATTCTACTTGGTGTAATCTGGTCATTGGCTGGCAGCCCCAATAATCTCAGACAATATTTGGCTTCAAGTGAACATACACAAAAGGTTAGAAAAATCAAGATTTTGGGGAAAGGGGGAATAGAGTTTCAAATCCATGTTGTTGATGCAAAAGTTTATAAAATATTCCTGAAGGCGAACAATGGCAGTAAAATACAGCTAACCAAGTGGATTTGGGTTATTCTAGGACTTTTTGAATTAAGAGAACTATGAACAATAATTCTGATAGCTTCCACCAAATCTAAATTGCTCATTCCAGAAACTATTGATTTTTAATGGATATGTAATCATGAATAGTCAATTGGAAATATTACTCCTCAATCAAAAACATATAACATTATGTAATATCTTTCTGACCTTGAAATCTGATGATTTTTATATTCCTCTGGAAGGAAGGACTTTGATAGAAAAAATTGCAAATCACTGTCTGGCATACTAAAAAGCTAACAATGTTAAAATTATTCTGCATCTAAATAGCATCTCTAATGCTATAGTTATGCCTGAATTCATAACAGAAATTTATACAATGCAATTGCCTAACTTCAAAGTTCAAATGTTACTTTGTAATAGCAGAATTAATTTCCTTGATTGCTAATCCATCATGCCTAAGTGTGATGCATGTGGTATCAAACATGGGTATTTCTGCTATCATTAATTGTGGCATACTGTCACAACTGATAAGGAAATACAGTAAGAGAAAAAGAAGAGAGGCCCTTAAATTGACAGGTTAGCCTTGTCTCCCTGTTAGCCAAGGTAGGTATAGCCAGAGCCCTCAAAATAAGACTGCCATGGTGCTTCTCACGAGGAGCAAAGGCAGGATTCCAGGAGCATCAGTCACTGAGCAAGCCTTGCTCTCCATTTGTAAAGCTGTTGTTTATTGTGAGATAATGATGGATAGGGTCTAGACAAATGCTCAGAGAAATCACTGAAGGTGCAGGCCGCTTGGGTGTGAGGTTTGGCCACAGGAGATCTGCAGGGACCTTCTGAGGAAATTAACACAAATGCATTTAAAGAAGAGCAAATAATAAACTGTGGGTTAAATGACAGCAAGGTGAAGGGCGGTTCTAGATACCAGGTGTACTGTGTGCCAGAGAGGAAAGAAAATGGGAAAGAATAAGGCACTAAAGGGCATCTTTTAAAGCAGCTACTCTTAGTAAAAATTGAACAGTCAGTAAGGGAGGCAGAAATTCAACAGATAAAGTGTAAGTAGGAGCAGTAGTTTTCAGAAAATTTTGTTATGAATATAGGCACAATCAGGAATATAAAGGAGTGTGAATTTTTGATATACATGTTTTATTTCATTAAGGATCAATGAATGGAAGTAGTGCAAACGCAGCAAGACTTTGTCTGTCAGCCTGGAACCTATGGGCTCTTATCCTAATCCCAGCACTGCTGCATGCTGGTGACACATAGGCAAACACCCAGAGTGTGGACTCCAGAGAGATGGACATCATGCAGGTCAAGACCAGGCACATGTCTTTGACACAAGGACCCTTTACCATCACAGGCCTGGTTTTGTTCAGATCCCAACCCATTAGATTTGCCACTGATGATATTCATCATCAGCTACAGTTAGCTCAGGCGTTCTCCAATCTCATTTCATTTTCCCCTTAATCATTCTTGCCTTTTAAACATCTATTCTCTTGGTTGACTTTTTCACCATATAGCTTTCATTTTCTCTGCTAGCTCTGTACTGGATCCTGTTCCATGCATCCAACAAAGATGATGCCATATTTCTTTAGATGATGCCATATTTCTTTAGTCTCTCCCATGAGATGGATTCTATAAAGCTTTGTGCATGGTTTATGCTTTCACAAATGCAGCTTCCTTCATGTTGCTTCTATTTTTGAGCTGCTGTGGATTTCGGGCAATGATGGATTTCAAGAGAGTCTACTGCACTGATTTAAATTAACATTATTTATCCAATAAAGATGACAAATTAAATTCTGTCTTGTCTCAATCCCCTTTTTGGGCATGGGCATGATTGGGCGTTATTTGTTGATCCTGATTTGTCCACAGTAGCAGGTCGGTTAAGGTGGTGTCTACACTGGTTTCTGTGTTTCTTGAGCATACAAGGTTTCAGTGTGTGCTGTGTTGATGATCTGTTTTCAGAGCCTTCTTCAGTAGGAGTCGTGGGAAAGAAGATAGTTCTTCTAAATCCGTTGTGGATTATCATACATTAAGTGATGAGGGGATGAATGGAATCAAATCCACTGAAATTTCCTGAGAATAATATTGATTTTTGATCAATAAATTGCATTTTAACCCGTTTGTCTCCAGCCCCTGCAATCTCTGTTCTTCAGAAAGAAATGAATGACCCACTCCCTGCTGAAACACAGCAAGACCGAGACGCCAGTGAGGTCAACTACACTCAAGAAGATTTTTAGATGAACCTCAACTTTTTTCTGTACAAAATGGGAGTTGTTCACTTAATATTTGATTATTATTACTTCACACAGTAAATAATCACAATAGTGAAATCAGTGTCCTTTTCCTAATGGATTACAAGTTTTTGAGAGGTTCAAAAAATCTTTTTCATAAAAGTATTTTGAAAACTAAAAATAAAAAGAAAGGAGGAGCACATGAATGAAGAAAGTATAATTGTTTAAAGCTTTAAATTAAACAATTAAGTAATTTTCTCTCTTTTCCTATGAGGTAAACAAGTTAAAAGAAAACAAAAAGAAAGATGTGACAAAGAATACTGAAAATTTCTATCAAATTCTTTTTCCCTTTCCCCCATTTCTCTTGACTTTAATTCCTGACAATGTGGCATTGTATTATTGAGCTCTGCACTGAGGAAAGAGTGTGCAAGAGATTACCCCCTAATTCCAGGCTAGGTTTTACAGAGTCCTCCCTGTCAGTGATACGCTCATCAATGAATCAATATCTACCTACAGCGATGACAAAATATTGAACAAGACAGAAAATGTCTTCGCAGTGCAGGCATGACTCTTACAGAACAGCTCTTACAGAGAAATTTGCATAGTGAAGGAAACTTTGATCTGTACTGAGGTTTAACCATACTGAGAGATAAAAATTTTGGAATTACCAGCAGGAAACATATGCAAGCAATGTTTCTGTACAGTCAGCAATACACAGCTAATGATCACAAAAAAAGTAGCCATCAATATCAAACAGTGTAAGTAGACTAGTTACAAGTATGTTGATTAATAAAAAATATAGTCTTATTATAGTCAAAAAGTATGAACCAGTTTCCCAGGGAATAGAGTGAGAGAGAGAATGAGACAGAAACAGAGAGAAAGAGAGAGAGAGACAAGGAGAAACAGAGAAAAAAGGAGAGAGTGACAGAGAGAAATATTACCATTTCTCATTTTGAGAAATTATAGTATGATCTAAGTTTCTGAAAATTACCTAAGAATTAATTTAAATATTCTTCTGAAGATAGAGGAAATATAACCAAGAAAATATTTTAGCATAAAAAATTAAGGAATAATCATTGAAGATAAGTATAGCAAAGAATGCAAATTGAAGATCTGAAATAGGTTCTAGCCTTGCCCAAAGTAGCAAGCTAGAAAAATTAAATATTCATACAATATCATAACACTGAACTATACCAATCAGATCATGGCTAATAACTCTGACTTTGCCATAGACTTAACTAAACTTGATCATAGATCAATCTCATTTATTCCCTGGCTCTTCAATAAAATAAAATAAAATAAAATAAAATAAAATAAAATAGAGTAAAGGAGATAATATACTGTTTTAAAAAACTTAAAAATAAGGCTACACTCATCCATACTTGGTGAAAGTATTCCCCCTGACTACTCATATCGAGTGTCAAAATATTCCATGGATTTATACTCAAGAAGGTTTGCTAGGGAGTTTGATTTTACAGTGACAGAGGAGCCTCATGAATTCAGTAAAACCCTTAACCACATCCAATCTTCTCAGGCCCCCTTTCATTTAGTTCATGGATGTTGGCATCAATTGAACAATATTCTGACCTTTTTTAAAGGGCAAATATAATACTACATCAGCTTGGTTTGCTGAACTTTAGACTCCTTTGAATTGGAGAGTATTTGGGAGCTCCTGGGTAGGTTTCATATATAATGTCATGGCAGAATTAATGATTCATTTCGAACAGGAATTACAAAGCTTTCTTTTAAAAACAAGTACAAATATATATGATTTAAGCTTGAGCATTTAGACCTATTGTTGAATCAGCAGCCCTCAGGATAAGTGGTACTAGATTGAAAAGAAAACAATGATTGGCTCAAGAAAAATATGCAAGATCAAAGGCATACTGTTCACAATTTTATATAAAGAACAGGACTGGCTCTAGGCAGAAAGAGAAAGCGGCTAGCACTTATCAGCAACTCAAAATTTATTTTAGGCACCCCTCACTTGTTCTATTTTTCTCTCTCTGCCAAAATCCTGGCATTGCATTTTTGTCCCTAAAGTGGATTTTCTGTCATTGAAATTTACTCCTTAAGTATTTCATCCTCCAGACCTTCAAGCATTCCAAAGTGAAATCCAATCATTATGATAAATCAACTCCTCCTCCTCATCTTCATCTCTCTTCAACAGGATTATCTTCCTGATTCATATCTCCATCATGTTTTACAATTTAAAGGATATTATTCAATCCCCATGATCATCCTGTGAAGGCTGATATTAATAATTTGTTCATTTTGAAGGTGATGTTGATAATGCATTCTAATTATTATACCTGACATAAATGCTTAATAAATATCAGGTATTAGTTTAATTTAATTTTCTTATCTTCCATGACACAGTAGGAACTGTGAATTTAAGAGAGAAACAGTTCTTCTCTTTATGTAGCTCTGGAAATATTAAAGGAGGCCCATATATGCAAATCAGATGCAGAAACTTTCAATGGAAACTAATGAAGAGGTATTTATGGATACTATTGCACAACATCATGTGCAAAGTAACAGGACAACAATAAAAAAATCAAAATTATTTTTTCTAGAACTAGTATGCTCATAGTCAGATCTGGGAGCCAAGACAGAATAAATCAAATTTTAAAAACAATACAATTTTAAAAAATGCATAGATCAGAAGACATCCTGTAGTCAACACCTGATTTGTAAATGAGTAGAAGTAGGGAATGAAATGACATAGAGGACCTACATGACGGAAGCAATGTGACCTAGGCAGGACTTATAGTTTGTCGGTGCTCCTGTTGCTTACTGGAGTTTTTAACACTGGAACTGCAGTGGGTCAAATATGTTGAGTTCTCTTGATTGGCTTGGGAGCCATCTAGAGGAGAGGTTGTCATACTTCTAGATGCCTCTGTGTGGGTCATGTTTGTGTGTGATGTTGGGTACTACATGAGGTACCTTGCCCCCTTTTCTCTGGCACAGTAACACTTTTCTGTCTTTGCTTGCATGGAGTGAGCACTTACCATCCACTATGCCCTTCCACTCTCGTGTTTCAGCTTGGAGCTACCAACTGTGAACTAACCCCACTAAAACCATAAGCCAGATAGACTTTTCTTGAATTGCAGGTATCACGTATTTTTTGTTACTATGGCAGAAAAGTGAATAATACAAAAACTAACCAAGACCTGATATATGTGGTTTTAGCAGTCCTATTGTGCTATGTGTCACGAAAACCCACATTTTTTCTACTAGTTCACCATCATTTGAATGACCTAGCAAAGCATTATTTCAAAAGCTGAAACACCATTCAGTCATGCTCTGTCATCAAGAGATAGAATTGCTAACTTTTTTCCCAGAGAATTGAATTTGCTTTTGTCTAACAGTAGGGGGAAAGAATAGAAACCTAGAATGACCTTTTCTCATTTCACCTACTAAGGTCTATGCTGAGGCTATTCTCTGAAAGGAGAAATGACCTTTGCTTATAGGAGTTCTCACATGAAGTCTTTGAAAATCCAAAGGGAAAAGCATCCAAAAGTATTCTGCTACAAGGATGGGATAAGATAAGAACTTGTTTCATCTCCAACTACTGTTTGATGTTGGGCAAATTCCTTGTGGTCTATTTACGCCTATATAAAATGAGATACTGAATGAGTCAGTCCTTGTTGTCTAAGACTATATTAACTTTTTATTAAACAATAGTGTGAGATGTAGTAGTACAAAGAGTACCTGGATATTGGGGGGATGGATAGGAGGGGCAGAGAGAGAGAGAGAGAGAGAGAGAGAGAGAGAGAGAGAGAGAGAGAGAATGACAGACAGGCAGATACAGAGAGACACAGACAGAGACAAAGAGAAGGAAAGAGAGAAAGACAGGGACAGAGATGGACAAATACAGAAAGAGACAGAGAAAGATAAAAAAATTAAATCCTTAGTGCTTTCTGTCATAAAAGTGTTCAGCTCTAATTCTCTTCAAGATAGCTACCAAATAGTTATGCAGGAAGCTAGAATGACATCAGTAATTAGCCACATTAGGAATTAGTTTTTGCAATAATGGCCATTGCCTAAAATCTTACTGTGTAATTACGATTTGCTGCCATTTCATGTCCCTCTGGGAGACATTTTCATCTCTTCATAGTATGCACTTGCCAGTGTGGCAAGAATCAAAACAGGTCGTGGCTGCAAAAAGCAGGGGGAGGCTGCATCATTGGAATTTGGGAAGCCATGGTACTGTAAATCAGTGAGACACAATTCCTAGGCTGATATACTGACCCATAGTCTACCTGGCTTCAAAACTCAAATCTTAAACTACACTGAAGTCTGATGCTGCTCAGAGCAAATGGATGAAATTACAATCAGGGAACCTTCACAGAATAAGGGGAAAAAAAAGAGAGAAAAGCTGCCATTTGTAGGATATAACAACCAACCATTACTTTATCTTACCTATGAAGTTGAAGGAAAACACAAAGCAATGAGATTTGGATCTACAAGTGTGAATAAAAAAGGAATGGAGGGCTGTACTAGGGATTGATGAGGCCTTGCATATGTGACTTGATTTCCCCTGTGCAGTCCTCCACACTTCTTGGCAAGTACACTCTCACTTTCACTGCTTAGAGTCCCCAGTTTCCCTAGTGTCTGCTTCACATATAACCTTAAATCCAAGCCAGGTGTTTCAGCATCTTTTAGTTAGACGGCTTTTGTGTGATGTCACCCTTTTCAGAACAATGGTATGGGACACAGAATGGAAAAGAGCGAGGTCCCCTGAGTTGGTGCTCCTCAACTAAGTGTTTCATGGCCTACAGTCACTTGAACACTGGTTTGATTTCATTTTCACAAATATTTTGTAAAATTATTCCTGTATTTACCTGTTCCAAAAAGAGATGCTTAGAGAAGTTTGAAATTACAGATAGAAACAAATAGTTCCACCAAGGTGTTTTCTGTTGTTTTACTGATACAGTGTGGTTCTTCTGTAGTGACCAGATGCCTGTACAATAGGGATAGGTTGAGCTACTATGCTAGCTAAGGGTATCATTTTGCAAACTCAATTATTTTTGGTGAGATTTCCTTATCTTCTTCTGTCTACTCATCCTCATGTACTTAGTATTCTACATTATTTTCCCTAAGTTTATAGGGGTCAGTCTAGCAATTGGCAAGGTCTGGATTTGTCCTTAGTGATAAAAATAGATGGGCACAAACTAGGGACTTAGATGGATTCCTAGTGGGGGAAAAAAGGGCACATTCTTAAATTCCTTTTAAGAGAATCCATAACGGAACCTGAGAGAATATGAAATATAATCTACTAGAAGGGAAGTTATTTGCTGACAAGCATGCAATCCTGTTTCACTCCTGATTATGTGAGCAAAGTTCCTCATTTGTATAGATTAATGCCAATCTGGTTACTCTGGATTTTACAGTCTGTTTCCTACCTCTCAGTACTGTTTATATTTTCACCATAGAAGCCTATTCAAAGTCTACTCAATTTGTACGTAAATGTATGCTCTGTGCCAAAATACATTCTAGGTGAGCCAAGAAAACCCAAAGAAGTGACTTCAGTTTTAAAGCACTATAGTGTCATTGGGGGAAAAAAAATACATCATAAGGTGAAAACAGGTTAAGCAAGATATTGTAAACTAAAGGGCAAGTCATGAATAATATAATATCAAATTTTTAAGCATTCTGACCCAGCAATTCTAGCACTGATCTTTGGATTTATGCCTTGGGAAAAGGAAGGACCCTTGGTTCAAAATCATTTGTTATTTTTGTGTTTATAATTGCGGTATAGTTTCATGAATTCTGACCAGAATCTGCTCGATAGAAACATATTCTTTCTATAACATTTCTGTCTACTAACAGAGCTGTGGTAGTGATCTGAATTATTAATGTTTTATTTACCCATGAGATTTCACAAACAGATGTTCATTTATGCATCTATAAAAAGTATAAAACAGACATCCAGAAAGATCAGAGAAATAATAGGTTGAAAATCATTCTATTCTGCCAAAATATCAGATATATTTTTCCCATATCTTTCTGACCTTAGATTGATTGAGGTCAGTTTTTGACTAAGCATCTTTCTCAACTATTGATATGAGTATAGAGCACAGAGAACATAAATTGGTACATACTGTATGATTAATGTAAGATTATGGAGTAACTGAATAAATGAATGTGAAACACAACCTGCCTGTTACACTACAGTTTGTGCATTAGTCAGCTTCACATTGCTACTATGAAATACCTGGGGCAACTAAATTATAAAGGAAAAAACTTTATTTAGCTCATGATTCTCTATATTCTAGTCCAAGATTAGTCAACCTCATTACTTTGAGCTTCTGGTAAAGGTGCTAGATACCAATGGAGGCTAATATGGAGTGGAAAAAATGACTGAGGTCATGAACCAAGAGAGACTGAGAGACTGTGGTCCCATGATCCTCTTCAGACAAGCTCCTAATGACCTAAGAGCCCCTTACAATTGCTCCATTTTCTAAACTTCCACAACACATTTCAATACCTCTATGCTGGTGTTAAGCATTTAAATATTCATCCAGTGGTAGCAATGAGATTTCCCCATTAATATGAATATATTCTTGTATCTTTCTTTATCAAGTATTTTCTCATATTTCTAGATACTGATCCATTTCACTTTACCTTTTCTTAAATTTACATATGTAAGATAATGTGGTGTTTATGTAATTATGTATTGATTAATCCATTTCTGTATATATTGCTACTGTACCTGTATTAGCCTATATTGCATACAAGACCTACATCTCCTTGGTATATCAAAGCTGAAATATTTTCTCCACCTTCTATGCAGTTCTAAACTCAATTACACACTTCTTGTTTTGGGGTTCAGTTTAGTTCCATAACCTTCCTTCCATCTTTAATATTATTTCCTTTCATTTCTCACATGATTCTCGAATACAAAATAAATAGAAATATGTTTCTGACTTGTTCTGTTTTAAATTTTATTTTAAAGAAAATAAAACCGAACAAAATGAAACAGAATAAAGCCAATAAAAAACAAAATAATGAAGGTAATATAGGACTTCAAAGCAAAACAAGAGGAAATCAACAATGATTACCACAATGCCTCATGTTGACTGCCCATACCATAAGGCATGATACAATTTTTAAAAAGGAACAGAATTAAAACCAATCAAAACAATGAAAGTGATAAAGGACTTCAAAACATGATAATAGAAAATCAACAATGACTGCCAGAATATAGCTTATTATCTTCAAAATAGCTGTCCTAGGTTCTCAAGGAAGCAGTGGGGTGCAGGGCTGGCTTCTCCAGATATGTGCAGTTACACCAAGGCTTCTCCTGTGGTGGCAGGTGAGCAGGAGTTTGGCTGGCTGCATCTCACCACTGGTGCTGGCTGTCGGTCCATGATGGTGGCTGTGGGCTCATGGGGGTTTCTACGTTTGGTTTGTTCTTCTGATGTTTACAGTTCTGTCATAATGTCTGTGTTGCATCCCAGAGATGTGCTGGGTGTGGATCTGATCTTGGCCTCTAGATATGGGGCTGAGACTGGAAGAGGAGGAGAAAGAAGAGGAGGAGAAGCAGGACTAGGAAGAGAAGGAGGAGGAGGAGGAAGAGAAGAAAGAGACAGGAATTTGTGGAGTTGGGGTTTGAACCTGATGATCTAAATCTGGATTTAGAAAATTCTGGAGATTTAGATAATTCTTGGAAGTGCGCTATGCACCTACAAACACTGATCCATGAAAATGCCTGTCTTTACCTTTTCTTCTATATAAAAGTATGTGTGCTTTCGTGGTGGGGGTAGAAGATATGAGTCTCTCTTAGATGGTCTAGAATTGAGATTTGGAAAGAGACTTGGTAACTATGATGGGGTGGTAAAATTGTACTTTCATAATTTGCTTATAATCATTCTCACTCAAACAAATCTTGTACTATGTGAATCAATGAGAAACAGTGCATAGAATTTTAGTATAGAAAATTCTTGCTGTAGCTTAATAATCAAGCCAAGAATCACTCTGTGTTTCAGAGACTTCATCAATAACATTAAAGTGTCGGCATGGGAGTTACCATGGTCCTTCTCAAGAGACTACCTCATTTTATAAAACATCAAGGCACCCTTTATACTTAGATTCTGATATGCAGTATCCATACTTTGATACTCAACTTTATTCACAGTCAAGAAAATCAATAAACAAAAGAGCATTAAATATCAGCAGAGTGATTGCATCATCTTGCAAAACTAATCATTTTGTTGATTTAATTTAATTAATTAACTGTGTGTGTGTGTGTGTGTCTGTCTGTCTGTGTGATACAGAGATGGAACGCAGACAATTTTCTGCTTGAGATAAAATTCAATGTACATATTTCAAAAAGAGTTATTCAAAGATATATATATATATATGTAAATTAAGTAAATACAAAATATGTGTTTAAAATGTAGTTGCCATACATAAGGGACAATCAGTACCAACAAATAAACTAATGATTATTTCAGTGATGAACCTTATCTACTAAAGCTGTTCTAGAAAAGCAGCCCTGAGAATAAGAGATTGGCAGCACCTATCCAAAGAGATGGAAACCAAAGGAAGAGATCCAGGCCAGCTTTAAGATTAACAGCAATAGTTGGAAAGGGACTAGTCACTGCAAAGCCTTTTCTCCTCACTGCATGAAAGTCAGGCTGTATAAGTGAAAGGGTTATGTCTGAAGAACTCTTCTGTATATTCCACAGATGATGATAGCATTTATAATATGGCTGCTCCCCAAGTCTGACTACATGAAGTCACATACAGCAGAAATCATCTCACCCTAGATAAACATAAAATCTTTCTCAGAAACATGAAAAAGAAATTATGAAGTGTTGCTTTTATTTGCAGAGTCCAAATAAGTCAGCAATATTTACTTGGGGAAACTAAGTATAGTGTTACCTTTTTAAATAAGATTTTATTGGTATATTTTAGATACACATTTAAGTATAATGTTTTTATTTGAATCTTTTAATTAAACTATACTGAAAAAATAATACACTGTGGTATTGCCTGATTTTGAGGGGGGGATGCCCTCCATGGGGGCCGTGTTGGAAACATACCAAATCTCTTCCTAAGTGTGTCCACAGTATCATGTTTTCCAGACTGGCATCTAACACTCATGCATCACAACGTGCTGGGAATGTGATTTGTGTGGGAGTCAAACAGAAATCAGATTGGCCCCATCCCTTCTATCTATATCTCTCTATATACATTTGGCTTTGACAGTCATCAAATTTCTCTGTCCTAACAAAGCTTTCTTGCACAAAGTAATCTCAAGCGGCAGTGCATAGTTATGTTTATAATACGAAAGGAGTTGAATGGCTAAGTAGTCAGCTTGACAGTATCGCTGAAATCTTTTATTGCATATATTACACAGTTAAACATTGCAATCTGCTTTTCCTGTGAGACCCAGTAAGTAAGGAAAAAGTAAGTAAGGTTTACTCAGGATTAGTGTGGTTTTCCTTTGTTTTCCAGCCAAGAGAGAAAAAAAATCTTGATTAGCTTATGGAAGGCAGAATTTGCATCTCTATGCTTGGAGGGGAGAGACTTTTCTGCTAGAAATCCATTTTCAGAAGGATTCTCTTGAGCTAGATACTTCATCCCACTCTCCTGTCTCCTGAATTAAAAACAATTTTATTTTCATTTCTTATTTATAAATGGGAATTTTATCTACTTCATGAGAATGACTCATACATGAATCACACACTTTAGGGAATGGCTGGGTTGAAATCTTTTTGTTTGTTGTTTGTTTATCTCACTCGGAAAACAGCTTCCTGTTCAGCCCAGCTTTCCTGGACATGTTACCCTCCACACACTCTGACAGTCAGATGAAAATAAATTATAATGATTACAATCCGGAATAACACGAAGAAATCAACCAGCTCTCAAATGACCACAGACAGTCTGTGACCTGAATATATATGCACTGAAAAAAAAACAATATATTTTATACACATACGTACATATAAACCAAGTGTTGCATAACATATGTTCCTTTGATTTAGAATGGAGTTTCTCTTTGTTAAATCTACAATAATGCCTTTAGCCTGGTATAATTTTCTAGAAACTTGACTGATTTCCTAAAAGTAATTTATCCTCAAGCAAGCCCTGACTCAATGTACTCTGTGATTGTCTTCTTTTTTCCATTGTTTGAAAGCAAAAAATAGCGTTGCACTCTTACACTGTTATATGAACAACTAAAACTACTTTTAATCCAGAACTAACCAATTTATTTAATAAACAGTCCAGTAATTGGGAGGAGCCAATTCTCATGGATTCTAAGTTTTTACAACTTTGCTACAATTGATTGTCCAAAAACGACCATGAGGTAAGTATAAGGATCACTCTTAATTTAGGAAAAGGAAGGCAGATGAAGTAACCTGCTCACCTTCATGCAAGTACTGTAGAAAGTATCAGAGCATTACTGAAACCCAGTCTGCCCCTGAAAACTATTATCTTAAAAAAATTGCAGTACTAGAAACTAGGAAGCTATTGGGGATGGGCTGAAGCTCAGCTGTCTGTCAGGCATGAAGCCCTGAGTTCTACCCCCAGTACCTCAAAAGGAAAGGAAGAGGAGGACAGAGAGGCAGAAGGGGAGGGGGAGGGGGAGGGGAGGGAAAGGAGGAGGGAGAAACCAAGAAACTAACTAGCAAGGTACAATGCCACATGCCAATAATCTCAACACTTTGCCTTCTGGGAGGCTGAGGAAGGAAGATCAACAGTTCAAGCCCAGCCTAGGCAGCTTAATGACTGGATGACTGGGCAAGACTATGACTAAAACTGAAAAAAATAAAATAAAAAAGGCTGGAGATGTATATCTTTGTTTTGTTTTGTTTTGTTTTGTTTTGTTTTCTGAGACAAATACCTGACACCTGTAAGTTAAAGCAGAAGTTTCTTTTAGTTCACATTTTATAGAGGTTTCAGCCCATAGTCCACCAACTCTGATGCAGATTGCACAGCAGAGGACCATGGCAGAGGAGAAATAATCCTTGATAGGGCAGGCAGAAAGCAGCAAGCCTGACTTCTGCCTTCTCCTTTTTAATCCATTCAGGGTACAAGCTTATTGGTTTGTGCCACCTACACTGGGTGGGAAGAATGTTAAACCAGTCAGTGGACAAATTTAGTTATCATGTACTCTTTATCCGTATTCACACATCCTAGACCCAGACACCTTTGGAAAGCTCCATCTAAGAGCACTTGAGACTTTGGGGGTGGACATACAGATATAAGCCATAATAATGTACCTCAACATGAAAGCCCTGCCTTCTATTTCCTGTATCACAAAATACGCAAATAAAAGAAGGAATAAGAGAAAGAAGCTAGAAAAGTACTGAAAATTCAAAATGGAAAGAACAAGCAAAAGATTGGCCAGAACTATTATCGCAGAGACCAAAAATTGAGCATCAAGATGTGTGTCTCATATAACTCTCTTTCCCATTATTGGAATGATACTGTTAAATATTCATTGTGGAATGATAGCGTTATAGTGTTAAAAAAGACAAATGAGAATTTTGCTACCCTTTCTGTATACTGCATGGTAAGAACTTCAGCAGTTGAACAATTACTTGTACAAGATGACATGGAAAATATGCTATAGAACTGGAAAAATATTCTTGGGCTTTCTGTTTTAGCAATAAGGCCCAGAAGGAATCAAGTAGCACTAAATTAAATCAGAATAATTATATATTTAAGAGAAACATTTGTAGCTATTTTATACATGCTAAGCTTGTCTTTCTTCCTCAATCATTCACAAGTAGTGCACACTATCAAAGCAAGCTAATTACATTTTTGAGCTGATAATAAAAGATCATGAAGACATATTTGACATGCTCTGGAATGAATGGTCTGTAAATGGGATAAAGAAAATTGCAAAACATAATATTTTATTTCTAAATCAAAGCTCTGAGATGTTATGGAAAATGTTCACATTTTACATTATACATTTTGTCTTTTCAGATATTTGATAAGTATGTAACTAGTAATTAAAAAAAGAACCACTAATGAGAATTTAGGACAGGAGATACTCTGAACAGGTAAAAAAAAAATGACAAAATTGATAAGACAAATAAACCCAGAGATGAAGAATTTATTCATTTTAACTACTTTTAGACTAACAGAAATTTTGTGTGAAAATGTAAATCTTGTCTCATTCCAGTCATGCTCTAGCTTTACATCTCCTACTTTAGAAACAAGCCATAGACATTAGGAAACAGCTGTGAGAAACACAGACTTAGAAGTCAGGGATGAGACAGTCAGGTAGGACTGGGGAGTGGAAAAGAGGACAGAACACTTGTGGAGAACATAGCTCCCCAACCACTGAACAGCCATACTTGTAATGAGAAACCTAGAGTCATCTTGTACACTGTCTCTCAACACATGCCCCACTGCTATGGTGATGCTCAGAAGCCTTCAGTAGAAATGACTGTGTCATAGCTGAGAAATGACTTCCTGGAGTTCTGAGGTAAAAAATTTCAGTGTGGTTCAAAGACAGAGGGGAAACTGTGTCAGGATCACTAGAAGAATCTGAAGATTCTAGTATTCAAAGCTATAAGATGGAATAAACAAAGCCTGTCTCTCAGCCAGAGTAACATCAGTCTTCACAGTCATTATTCTTCCATACCTATTAGCCTATAAATGTTATACTTTAAACAAACACAAAAACTACAAATTGATAAAATATGCAATTTGACTCCACAGAGAAATCATCAGAACCAGGCTATTGGAATAATTAGACAATGAATTTAAATAGTTGTTATTAATATATCAAAGACTTTAGAAGGAAAAGCTAGATAATACTCAAAACAGATGGATGTCAGCAGAGATAGCAGTTATGAGAAAGATTTAAAATAAAATGCTGGAGAATACACGTAATAAGAAAAATAAGAGATGTCTATACTGGATTCATAGGTAGTAGTTTTGATACAACTGAGGAAATAGCCAGTGAATTTATTTATTTATTTATTTATTTATTTATTTTTTTGGTACCGGGGATCGAACTCACTACCTCACGCTTGCCAGGCAGGCGCTTAAGCCATTGACCTAAATTCCCGGCTAACCAGTGAATTTAATGACATGCCAAAAGAAACTTCAGATTGATGTTATGAATAAATATGGGAAAAATAACTCTTCCCCCCTCCCTCCCTTCTTTTATCCCTCTTCTCTCTATATATATCTTGAAAAAAAGGAAACAAAGCAACAAAATGGAACAAAACAAAACAGTGAGAAAAATATAGAATTCCAAAAACAACACAGAAGGAAATCCCTCAAAGTTGCCACAGTGAATATTTTCATCCTCTAAACAGATGCTCAAACTACCAGCCCCAGGCCTTCAAAGTCAATCAGTCAATACAAGCATTAAATTGTTTTTGTACCTCAGTTGCTATCATCCCAGCATATGTTTATTCATATCAGCTGGTTGCATATGTGGTGTGAGGGGGCTCTTCTTGTCTCCCAGCCTGTGCGCCAGCTGGCTCATGGGAAAGGCAGGCAGACTTCCTGGTTTTTCCCCCCAGCCCATGACCTCTGCTGGCTTATGGGAAAGGCAGGCTGGTTCTTGGTTCTTTTCCCGGCCCATGGCTTTTGCTGGCTCATGGCAAGAATATATATAAACTATGAAATAATATCAAAATATATGATATATGCATAATAAATAAATTAATAGAATACAGAAGAATAAATATGTGAGGAAATAATGGTCAATAATGTTGTAAAGTTAATGACAGACACAAAAGCACAGACTCAAAAATTTCAAGGGTTACCAAATAGGACAGTTAAACACACACACACACACACACACACACACACACACACACACACACAAACTCTTCTGGAGAGAGTGTTTTCTAACTACTGTAAACCTGAAAAAAGTTAAAATAAATAAGTTGAAACCTTGAAGGAAAGTGAAAACTTTAGATGGACAAGAACAACAAAATAATTATTTCAGAAATCATGAAACTAGAAAAATAATACAGATAAATTTTAAAAACATAGAAAGAAAAAGTTGGCTACAAATAACATTATACCATCAAATTTTGCATTTTTTATGAAAATTTAAATATTTCTTAATGTTAATTGACATATAAAGATAACAATATGTTGAAAGCACTTTAAAATAGCAATATGTTAAGTAACAAATTTAACCTTCCTGTGATCCATGCAAACCATGCTGTCCCAAGAAAAGAAACAAGCCAATTTGCCCATCCCATGAGTTGGCAGAAGCCATGCTGGGCCTGAGAATGGTATAACAAGAAGCCATTTTGCCCTTCTCCAGAGTTGCATAAACCATGTGGGGCTCAGGAAGAGAAACAAGCCAATTCACCCTTCCCATGAGCCAGCAGAAGCCATTTTAGGTTTGGGAGTAATATAACAAGAAACCAATTTGCCCTTCCTATGAGCCAACTGGCGTGTGGGCTGATACAAGAACACACACACACACACACACACACACACACACATACACTGGAAGCAACCAGCTGATTCATAGGACAAGGGGAGTTGATAGCAACTGAGATACAAAAACAACTTAATGCTTGTATTATTTGATTGACTTTGCGGATCAGTAGTCTGAGCATCTAAGAGCATAACAGTGTACAGTATCACAAATACAAGAGATTTCTTTCTGTCTTCTTTTTGAAATCCAATACTGTAATCATTATTTTGTTTTGTTCTGCTTTATTGTTTTGGTTTATTCAATGTTCCATTTTGATTGGTTTATTCTTTTCTGCTTTATTTGATTTTCCTACATCTGATGGTATGGGTAGCAGTTTTGAAGATAACTAGAGGCATTATGGTTGTTGTTGATTTCCTGTTA